>CALNHX010007443.1:0-74075 GCA_940337035.1 Agriotes lineatus | reverse complement strand
GGCAAATAAACAATTGCATTCATATATAGAAGATACCATAGGCATCTAGTTAACATAAATTGTACATTTACAGGTACAGTTTTGTCATAAAAAATTCATTTCGGGAAGATTTTGATATACCCTCGTATATTAAATATATAAACCAACTGTTAAATCATACATTTTTGCTTAGGTACGTATTCTCGCTTTTTTTAAGGAGGGCTGTAAGAATGTGTTGCTGTGAAGGTTGGAATGGAATTCCATTTTAATAATTTCTTATTGTCAATGCTTTCAGATTCAAATTGATTTTCTTTAAAATGGGCCTGAAACAAAATTATGGTACACATTGATGAAAGCCACTTGCATGTATGAAAAATGTACAACTGAACTGACTTCACAAATACTTGCTCTAAGGGGCAATTTTCGGCTGAACTTCAATATAGCGTCCCCAGTCTTCGCGCAAGCGCAATGGTTCTGCAGGTCAACGGCTCTCAACCCGTCGTTTCAACAGATCAGAACTGGCAAAGTACTAGTGAAAGGTACGATTTTGCGATGGCCAGTTCTGAACGGCTAAAATGCAGTATCATAGACCACTTCTGCCTCATGCGTAGGAGCTATAATTTTAGGTTAGCTGCAGTTTAAGATTAGTGTATACGTAGTACACAATGTTATATCATTTGTTTGGAAACCATTGCTTTTCGGGGATTTTCTGCGCTTGCACGGCAAACGTCAAACCCAGTGGGGATGCTATACTGAAGTTTTCTTTATAATTGAAATTTTTATATAATAGATAGCTGAATCAAGGTAGAACGGTTTTCCATGCAAATATGAAGAAGACTTCATACATATTTTTTTATAGTTGGAAGCACGAACAGAATAGACGGCATAAACTTCATGACAAAAAAGAAGATCATGCCACTGCGGAATTTGGTATGGACCACTACACCAGGCTGCAGTTGTACAAAATGATCAATAGGCAGTTTTTGGCGAGAGTGAATGGTGTTATTAGCATAGGTATGTTTCAAACCTCACCACCTCTGAATACCATTTGATCAAATAAGCCATACCACGTGTATGAATTTAAGGAATTTATTCTAATTACACTTAGAGGATTGTAATTTTTTAGGAAAAGAAGCTGTTATATTGCATGCAGATACTGACCCGTCATATTCAGATGCACCACTGCCTAAAGAGTGCGTAATAAAAGTGTTCAAAACTACTTTAGCAGAATTCAAGAACTGTGAAAAGTACATCAGGGATGACTTCCGCTTCAAGTGCAGTATGGAAAAGCAAGACATTCGAAGAACTATTTGTTTATGGGCCGAGAAGGAGATGCGTAATCTATATCGATTGCAGAAAGCAGGCATTCCATGTCCTGAAGTCATAGCCTTAAAGAGACATATTCTAGTCATGTCCTTTATTGGTGAGAACCACCAACCCGCCCCAAAATTAAAAGATGTTAAACTTACTCCAGATGAATGGATTTTGGCTTACAACCAGGTAGGTTGGTTGGAGAAGGTTAATGGAATAGGTTGATTATTCAATAATACCTTTTAGGTCATCGAATTAATGAAAATACTATTTGAGAAAGCGAGATTAATCCATACCGATTTATCGGAATATAACATTCTTTGGCATAACCAACAGTGTTACTTTATAGACGTCAGTCAGTCTACAGAACCCAGACATAAAAATGCTTTTTATTTCCTGTATCGGGACTGTCAGAACGTTACCAATGTAAGACCATTCGTATTATCTTTTGTTCTTTTATATAAAAAACTAATTGAAATCATTAACTTTTGTTGCAGTTTTTCCAACGTAAAGATGTACCACTTCTGAAGACTCCGGATGAATTGTTCATGTACATCACTGGCTGCGATTTCAAGAATAGAATAGATCTAGAAACTTTGTCAAGTTCCTTCAAAATGAAGCCTCATCTTGTGGACAAGCCCGGCATGGAGCCGCAAGATTCGCTCGAAGCCACCTGGCAGAAAATGGAGGCTGGACAGCTGCCCGTTGCTACAAATGCTGCCATTGAAGCCGAAAGCCTGACTTTAGTTGATCCCATACCTGCCTGAGGATGTTTGTTAGCACTTGACACATTGCCAAATGTTTTTGTAATGATTCTATTTAATGTGATGATATTATGGTGGACTTGTATGCTTTTCTGAATAAACGTTAATTTTGTATAATGGGGACTTAAATTTGTTCAAATATTTTGCTGGAGGAGAGCGGATGGCTTAGCGCCTCTCAGGCGGCCGGCCTGGGTTTAAATCCCGGTGTTTTTTGTATGATTAACTTGAAAAGAGGCTTCCACGAATGGGGCCCCCAATTAATCCGCTGCGAATTCCGGTTCAATGGGATTGCCAGGAACTGCCACTTAATAACCCTAACTTGGGTTCAGTTAGTTGTTGGAGTGAAACAAGACTTAACAAACACGAGTATATTGAGTAACAACGATTACAAACGTCACTGATGGACCGATGGTTTTTTACAAAAGCTTCAACTGTTGTGACACGCTTGGATTGGCCACCCGAAAATATGGAAATTGCGAGTAACCGTAACACAAAACAACCTGGAAACGTCTTTACCAGGGAGTTAGAACGACCGCAACCCAGCACAAAGCATAGCTGAACTTGCTTACTCGAAATTTTGAATCTAACTAACTCTGAATTTACAACGAGCCGAACTCGCAAATTCATCAAGGAGGGGAAAGCTCAAACACTATTGGCTGAGGCGATCCTGCGTAGCCAATCGGAGCGTCGCACGTAGGAATAAATACTTATTCTAAGAATCTTAATGCTAAGCTCTCTCAATGAGGCAATTGAACGAAATCCATAAACACATGATTCCCAAATATGCTAAGTCGGCTTAAGTTCTATTAGAAAATGTATCCATCCGCTTAAAAGCCATTAAGGGAAGCTTACAAATTCCTTTCCAATATTAACAGAGGCAAACAAATACGGCAAGATGCCAATTTGACTTTACCACGACCTTTGAATGAGATAGAACAGTTATGACTTGAATTACATGATTAATTATAATCAAAAAGGTTTTGATGCACGCATCTGTGTGAATCAAACATGCCGCCCCCGAAGTGCCGAATATGGCACGACGTGATTAAATCCCAAAATTAAACTGAAATCTGACACTACCAAATAATCAAATGCATAACAAGAACTAATGACAGATGATAATCCAAGAGCCTTACAGATAGCTTACAACTAGCATGAATACAAGCAAAGAAACAACTAAACCTAGCAAAATGTTCAATTGGCGAAAACTACCAACTAAGAGCAAAGTCAATGTTTATTGCCCTTGATCGCAATGATCGTCTTTGGGTAGGATGTACACTTTACGCACCGAGCGTTTCAGGAGATTCCCTCGGGAATCGCGCACCTGCACCACACGCACAACACCATCCGCTCCTGGATATGTGGCCGAGATGATTGCCAGTGGCCAACGGTAGCTTGGAGATGCCTCGTCGTGGACGAGTACCACGTCGCCCACCTGGGGGGCTAGAGAAGTGCTGGAGGACTTCCACTTAGGCCGGCGCTGCAGGAGGTGGAGGTAGTCCCGGGACCAACGATCCCAAAACTGCTGAGACAGCCGCTGGACAAGCCCATAGCGGCTGAGACGATTTTCCGGTATGTCCTGGAGTTGGGCTTCCGGAAACGAAGTCAGCTTCCGACCGATCAAGAAGTGGGCAGGAGTAAGGACTTCGGGGAATGAGGCGTCGGTAGGGAGAACACAGAGTGGGCGGGAATTTAGTATCGCCTCCACTTGAGTCAGCATGGTGTAATACTCAACAAAAGTTAACTTTGCATTGCAAGATATTCGCCTTAAATAATATTTCAATGACTTTACCCCCGCTTCCCAAATGCCGCCAAAGTGCGGAGAGCGTGCCGGAATAAAATTCCACTTAATGCTATGTTTCGACAATTCCTCCCTTATGCATTGCTTACTAGAGCCTGACAGGATATTTTTTAATTCCGATAGCTGATTTCTGGCACCGGTGAAACAGGAATAGCGCCTGAAAAGTTCAAATTCTGGGACGCGATGGTGAAGAGTGGCCACTATTGGGCGCGACTCTTGGGCTGCTAGCTCACCCGAATCAATTTTAACGGGCTGGGGTTTTAAGTCCGCCTGTGACAAAAACTCTGGCCCGTGCCACCACAAGCGTGAGTTGAATAAATCCTGGGGTAACATTCCCCTGCTAATTATATCGGACGGGTTGCAATTTGTACGCACGTGAAACCATTCTTCCCTATTGCTTAGTTCGTGAATCTCGGACACCCGGTTCGCGACGAACGTCTTCCAATTACTCGCATCCTTATTCATCCAGTGCAGAGTTATGGTGGAGTCCGACCAATAGTACACGCGGTCAAATTTAAATGCGGAGGAATCGAGTATAGTTTTAATCAAACGAGCCAACAGTAAGGCTGCGCAAAGCTCCAAGCGAGGCAAGAATATTGTTTTTAATGGAGCGACCCTTGACTTAGCACAAAGCAAATTGGTGGTGACATTACCGCGCGCGTCAACGCAACGTATATACACGGCGCACCCATAGGCTACAGAACTCGCGTCCGCAAATCCGTGGAGATCTATCGAGTTTATGTCATCGCAAATTACCCTTCTCGGAATTGCCAATAAGCCCAAAGCGCGTAATGAAGAATGGAATTCGTCGTATCTGGAGCGCATCTCCATGGGCACCGTTTCGTCCCATGACAACTTCAACTGCCAAAGCCGTTGCACGAGAAGTTTCAAAGTTAGAACGCTTGGACCAAGTAGTCCCAAGGGATCGAATACTTGAGCCATACTAGAGAGTATAGCCCGCTTGGTAACTGATTTGCAACAGCTAGGGTTCACTCTGTAACTTAGCACGTCCCGCCGAGTATCCCAAAAAATGCCGAGAGTTTTCTCCGTGGCGTCTTCCGTCAAAGAAATGGGCTCTACGCTGCCGCGATCCACACCAATGGCGCTAGCTACTTCACTGTCGTTGGATGCCCACTTTCGCAATTCAAACCCGTACCCCGACAAAGCGCTACTAATTTCGAATTGCGATTTTATGGCTTCCGCCCTATTTTCAAAACCAGTCAGTAGGTCATCTACATAAAAATCCCGGCTAATTCTTAATGAGGCCTCTGGAAGCGATGCTTCGATTTCCTGGGCGATTTGTATCAAGCATCTAGTTGCTGGGTACGAGGCTGATTTAGTACCGTAGGTGACCGTTAATAATTTGAAGCATTTTACCGCTGAGGTTTTGTCGTCACGCCATAAAATTAATTGGTATTGCGTCTGCGAGGGGTCCACGAGGATTTGCCTATACATTTGGGCGCAATCTGCTTTCAGCACGTACTTGAATTGCCTAAAGCGACAAAGAATTGCAAACAACGACTGCTGGACCACTGGGCCCTTATGTTGAAGGTCGTTAAGCGATACTCCGGAGGAGGACGCACAACTGCCGTCAAAAACAACGCGATGTTTGGTCGTTGAACTGTCCTCCTTTATGACTGGCAAATGTGGCAAATAAAACCGAGGATGAGGAAGGCTCGCTTCGTCGTCCACCTTGCTCAAGTGACCAAGCGACTCGTATTCTTTGAGAAATGCGGAATACGCGGTTTTCAACTCGGGATTTTTTGACAATTTGTTTTCTAATGAATAGAAACGCTTTAACGCTATACCGCGCGAGTCTCCCAGCGATGGAGCATCTTTCCTGAAAGGTATGCTCACGATGAACCTACGCGGCTCCGATGGCGCCCGTTTCGTAGTCGATTGAAAATGGTCTTCGCAAAATTTGTCATCAGCAGAGAGTCGGCCGGATGAACCGTAAGCCCCCTCGATTTCCCAAAATCTTTGAATGCCGTGATCGATGCCGGCTACACTTAAATGAACTCTATTTGAAAGAATGAGCGCTCGATTGTCGACATTCATGTTTCCGCCTAAAACCCAACCAAAAAGAGTTTTTGTTAAGAATGGCTTCTCTGGGCCCAATTTTACCTGTCCCTGACAGAGCACTTGCCAAAAGACATTCGCGCCTAATAAAAGATCAATCTTTCCCGGTGTATTACAATCTGAATCGGCTAGCACAATGTTTGGTGGGATCTTCAAATCCCTCAACGAGAAAGAAAGGGCCGGCAGAGGGTCCGTAATTTTGTCTAACACAATACAGCTCAAAATGTCCTCGTATTTCCCGTTACGGGAGCGGATTCGAACGTTTGCTCTGAATTCAGCGTTCAGAGCCCTGGCACCAACACCAGACAGTGAGGTGATATTACCTCGTTTCGCAATCTTCAAATTTTGACACAAGTCGGCGCTAACTAAGTTAAGTTGGGATCCGGGGTCCAAAACCGTGGACAATAAAACTTGCGCTGGGGCCGCGATTGCAGGACGGCTACAAGCTGCTGAAACGGATGCGACGGGTGCCTCGCTCGGGGCGACGGCCCCGACCTCCCGTGTGTCGCTGCTGGTTTCTGGCGGTTCAGGACGCGGCGACGGAGTATTTTCGTGCGCGTCGAGCTTTGGACGCAAACACAGTAAAGTATGGTGCTTTTTTCTGCATACGCGGCATCTCGACGATGTGCATTTTACCACGAAATGTCCGGGCTTGAGACAATTGTTGCATAGTTTCAAACGACGCGCCTCTCCGATACGAGCGTTAACCGACAATTTTGAAAAAGATTCGCAAGCGCTAATCGAATGATTACTATTTTTGCAAAAATCACAAGAGTGATTACCTTGCTCTCTGGCTACATGAGCGCGTGCATGACCTTTTTGCTCGGATCCCTGACTTCCCAAACTCGAACCTATTTTCGCAGCTTCCAGCGAACCTAATAAGTGACTTTTGCTCTCTAAAAAATCTAACAACTCTCGCAAAGTAGGAAATTGTCCGGCATGTTTGTATAATTCCCAGTCAGTCTGCATTGCTGAGCTGAGCTTCGAAACTATGATGTGTATTAGTATGGTGTCGACTGTGGGTTCCCCGTACGCCTTTAAAATTTCCAAAATTCTAACTACACTATCGAGCAGCCTTTGAACAGACGAATGTGAATCCTTTTTTACGCTCTCTAAACTGAATAACGCATTTATGTTTGATTTTACTATCAGCTTCTTATTTTCAAATCGCTTGACTAGGATGTCCCAAGCAATGGTATAGTTATCGTTGGTAACTTTTAACGACGAGATTGAACTAGCAGCTTCTCCCTTAAGTGAAGAAATCAAATAGTAAAATTTCTGAACGTTGGTCAAATTAGCGTTGTTATGAATAAGCGACGTAAAGGAGTCATGAAATTGAACCCAATTCTCGAATTTCCCCGAAAAGGAAGGCAAATCTAAGGGTGGTAATCTTAATCCAGCGAGCTCTCCTGAAGGGCCACTTTGCAAAGAATTTTGACCTATATTCGGTTTTATACCCGGACTGATCTTATTTTTTGATAAGAATTCCTCGACTGTGCTACTAATCTCCTTAAAATGAGTCATAAAAGAGTCGAATTCCTTGAAAAGTTCGTCAAAGTGTTCAGCGTCGGCCTCCATTAGGCCCTCCATTGACTTCTTATACTCATCCAACAAATTTTGGAAACAACTAAATTCTTTTGACAAGTTGCCGACCTCGTGAGCGTTCACGGGGCTGGACGAAGAAATTCTATGAAATAGAGTTTTGAAACGATCTACTTGGGCTTTTATGAATTTGCAACGAGTGGTTAAAGCGTGAGTTTCCGACATGACCGCTGATGTCGAACGAGTTTCCACCATGACTGACACAAGCAAAAAACAACACTAAACGAAGGTGTAATGGAAAAGGACTTACTTTTGATTTGAGAACGTAGTAACTTCTTGACGAACAGAAAACCAACCCGCTGCCGATCGCTGCCGCTTGACGTGGGACCTGGACTCGGTGTAAGCTCTCGATGGTTGAATTTCCTGGTGTTGGCGAAGCTTCTTGACGCTCTCCGACGAAATGATGTTGGAGCGATTGCATCCACCAGCTACTGGAAACTTGTACACTCGCGTTTTTTAGCTTCTTCCACATCCGGCTCGAAGGACCAATGTTTTTTGTATGATTAACTTGATAAGAGGCTTCCACGAATGGGGCCCCCAATTAATCCACTGCGAATTCCGGTTCAATGGGATTGCCGGGAACTGCCACTTAATAACCCTTGACTTGGGTTCAGTTAGTTGTTGGAGTGAAACAAGACTTAACAAACACGAGTATATTGAGTAACAACGATTACAAACGTCACTGATGGACCGATGGTTTTTTACAAAAGCTTGAACTGTTGTGACACGCTTGGATTGGCCACGCGAAAATAGCAAATTGCGCGTAACCGTAACACAAACCAACCTGAAAACGTCTTTCCCAGGAAGTTAGAACGACCGCAACCCAGCTCAAAGCATAGCTGAACTTGCTCACTCGAAACTTTGAATCTAACTAACTCTGAATTTACAACGAGCCGAACTCGCAAATTCATCAAGGAGGGGCAAGCTCAAACACTATTGGCTGAGGCGATCCTGCGTAGCCAATCGGAGCGTCGCACGTAGGAATAAATACTTATTCTAAGAATCTTAATGCTAATCTCTCTCAATGAGGCAATTGAAAGAAATCCATAAACCAATGATTCCCAAATATGCTAAGTCGGCTTAAGTTCTAGTAGAAAATGTATCCATCCGCTTAAAAGCCATTAAGGGAAGCTTACAAATTCCTTTCCAATATTAACAGAGGCAAACAAATACGGCAAGATGCAAATTTGACTTTACCACGACCTTTGAATGAGATAGAACAGTTATGACTTGAATTACATGATTAATTATAATCAAAAAGGTTTTGATGCACGCATCTGTGTGAATCAAACAAATAGTCTGCAAAATACCCCTCTTGTATACCAAATTGATTCTAATTTTGTCGAGTGCACAATTTGATTATTTCCTTCATTACAAACCTAACCAATATGGTACTCGAAATTTGTACCAAGTTGATTTTTGAGGCTTTCACGGCCATTGTCATTAAGTAACAAACGACTTCCGGGATTGGACCGTGTCATGATTGAGACTGATATTTTGCGAAAATAATCGGTTATTTTGTGTATCTGAAAAACGAGTCGAGAGTGCTTTGAAAATGCTTGTTAGTGCATATCTTGTATAATATGTTAGATTTATTTTTATTGCGTAGGTAATGAACAAACCTCACAATAGTTGAACTATGACACTTATGACACTCAACCACCATTTGGAGGTTAAACAAAATCTTCATCCAAGCACGCCTGACTTGTCACCCGCGGTTGTTTGTTTCTTTACAAATATCGTGTGTTTCAAAGAAAAACCCTTTCGCAGCATGCCATGATCAAATTAAAGTTTTGCCATAACTTGATATCATATACATTGAAGAGTTGGTTGTCTGTCTTACTTCCTTCGTGACCCCCCAACTCATAGCCACTAGCAATATAGCTCTTTAAATATATGCTTGATACATACCCATTGAAGCAAATGAACTACCATAAGTCACAGAGCACTAAATTACATCTTTGTCACAGTGACAGATGTTTTCATAAAAAAATGCAATCTGACATTCACCTACAGACTTAAGTTACGACATGACTAGATTTTCTATCTTTCTTTCCAAGGCCTACCCTAAATGAGTTTTTTTGGAACACACGATATAATTGCGAATAAACTGCAGGAAATGTTTAACCCATTAAGCCTTCAAGGACATTGAATTTAAGTGCGCTAGTGATGCTCGTAACGCCAAAAGAAGATATTTACAGAAAAATGTCGCTAAAAGAAAGAACAGTTCGGCTGCTCTATGTGCAGACCATTACAAAAAAAATTACTTTGAGATGAAGACACTCCCGAATAATTGCAAAAAAACTGTACCACATTATAGCAGTAGAGAGCTTGGAGAGTTGGAGGGGCCGCAAATTGTGAACTAAATCATTTTAAAGAAGAGGTTGAGAATAGGGGACAGCCAACAGGTAAACTGTGCCAAATTTCTATAATTTTCACGTAATTATCTAATTCTTGTGTACCATTGTAGGTCGATTAGAATATAACCCTGTGTTTAGTAAGACTGCACAAGGGGGTGACAGATATTAAATGGTTAACTTCTGATGAAGTGAATCCAAGCGAGATTCCAATATAACAACAAACCGTCTATTTCTCACATGCAAATATTCTGGAAGAAGAGCAAAACTTCTTATTGGTACACAAATTCACCTATTGGTAGAAATCAATTATCAAAATGGACGAGAGATGCAGCTTCAAAAATTGGTTTGGACGCAACTTTAAAAATAACAAATCACTCCAATCGAACTACAGCTGCTGCTAGTAGTCTAGTAAAGAACGGAACGAAACGGAACGCATGAGCAACAGCTTATTAAAATAACGGGCTACGGAAGTACACGTATAAATGGATACTTAACACAACCTAAGTGTTATTAACAAATTAAGATTGAATACAAATGACGTAGAGAAGCAACCAAGCACCTCTAAGGCGGCAACTTTAGAACCAAACAAATTGGAATCTTCTATTATGCAGAACGCAAATTATTTATCGAAATTGTAATTTCTTCACATATTATGCTAGTAACGCAACAAATAATAATTGAATTTCCTTTTGTTTTTATTTACAAAAATGGTTTACGTTTCTGATAATACATAAAACAAAAAATTGTTAATTCCTACTACGTATTTTTATTCTGGAAATAATCTTGACATATACCCCTCGAGCATCCAGTTTCATCGGTTAAACTGTGTACTACCACATAACTTTTAAAATGTTGCTTTAGATCAAATACTTTCGTGGATGATAATGTTAGATAAAATCCCTCAACCTACGGCTCCGGATTTTATCAAATTATTATACACTCAAACGTCATTTTTTCAGAAAAAAAAATCAAAATTTAAGGTCATACCCAGTTTAATCGATTAAACTTGATCCAGTCGGGATATAACCCTTGATTATTCAACACTATAATAAACGAACCAATGAAATTAGTCAATTTGTCAGAAACGGCCAATCAAAATTGACTGTAATACATAATACCTAATGTCGCAGTTCTTCACGCGATCACGATAGGTTTAAATGAATTCAATTTAAAAGTTGCATTGAATGACATTTCGCCAAAACGTCAAAGTGAAGTCTGCAAACCGGCGTCCTTCTAAAAATTAATAATAATCAGTTTGGAAGTTCTAGCATTGAATTAATAATAGGAAATGTTAAAAAACGTTGCTGTGAAAGACAGTAAAACCGAAGTGATTTATTTATATTGCTGAAGTATCTTTCCAAATACTACTCAAGGTATACTTTTTGAAGAGAAAAACTGCTCAAATTCCACTCGACCTGCGCGCTCGTTAAATTTTTAACACAGTTTTGGTTTCGAGAAATTTAAACACCATAATTTGCATGTCAACGAAATCAGTGCACGTGGAATATTCAGTCAAAATATTGCCTTATGCACTATTTCCTCAAGAAACGAAGCTTTTGCAATGTTCCAGCAGGACAAATACTGCATTTCTGCAACATTATCAAGGGTAATACCACAAAAGGTGAAAAAAAATAAGATTTTTTTTCGTTCACATGCAAATTATTGCGTTGAAATGTCTCGAAACCAAAACTGGATTAAAAAATCCGCGAGATCGCAGGTCGAGTGGAATTTGAGCAGTTTTTGTTGAGACAACTTTGCAATAATTTACACGTTGATGAAAAACATTCTCTTAAAAAAATTCGCCTTGAATGGTATTTGGAAAGATTATTCAACAATATGGGTAGATGACTTTTACCGTGTTCGACTGCACACATATTTAACGTTTTCCACTGTTAATTCAATACTGGAGCTTCCAACACGATTATTATGAGTTTTTAGAACGACGCTGATTTGCAAACTTCACTTTGACGTTTTGGTGAAATGTCAGTCAAAGGCTACTCACTAAATTGAAATAATTGAAACCAATCAGGCTCGCGTGAAAACACTGTGACATTAGGTGTTTTCAAACACAGACAATTTTGATTGGCCGTTTCTGACAAATTGAACAATTTTCGTTGGTTCGTTCTAGTGATGGGCATAACCGGACAATTTTCATAACCGAATTATTTGCATTCGAATGATATGAATAACCGAATGATTATTTGAATAATCATTCGAATAAATTTTGGCTCTCGATTCGTTTCGATTTCGCCGGTTTGCCGGTTGGCGGTTTTCCGGTTAGTGGTTCACCGTCATCTGCATCGGCATCGTAACTTGCAGATAGCAGAGGAACTCAGTTAATCGTTAATTATAATAATTGTATAAGTGATTTTTATTTGATTTCCAAGGAGTTTAAACCATTGAGAATAGCTATATCAATACTAATCATAAAGAAATTATAAATATGCGAATACAAAGTATCTATTGAATCTATTGTTAGTTCCTAAACTTCTGTAGTAGCCACCCTTCCCTGTTCGCTTGCACATCATACCGGTATATTTTAGAATCCATAATTTATCTACGTTCAGCCTGCCGCGGTTCTAAGGACGCACACTTAAAATTTTAAACATCGAAATCCACTTCTTGTCCCACGTTCATATGATATGACGACGGATGGGCATCGACTGCTCCGTTATTAAAAATTAAATATAAATCTGTTAAGATATTGGAAAATCTTATTTCGCTTTCTGTTTATCCCTTATTAGGCATAATCAACCGCGTTTCGAAGCAAAAATTTAGGCCGTTATAAATTAATACCAACACAGCTTCAGTAAATCTCATACTCAGCAGAACGTTATCTTTAATAGGAACGGTCCCATAAATTTAACTGGTCGACTGGGAGTCTCAAATGTGTTAATAACATCAACAAGCAGCCGCGAGCCTCAATTGGGTCAATCAGTACAATCTGCCTTGCTTATGGTTAGGAATGACGTATTATTTACAGAATTTCGATCACTCGCAGGTCGCTGAGATACGGCACGTAGTACGTATCACGATGAAGTTATTTTTCATTCGAATACTTGGAACGAAAACCGGGTTACAGAGGTTATTTCAATAACCGGATAACCGGTTATTTTTCATTCGAATAAGCCCATCACTAGTTCGTTCATTATAGTGTTGACTAATCACCTGAATTCAATTATTGTCCCCACGGAAACTAAATTCCAATAAATTGCGGAGTTTCAGCAAGTTGACAATAAACTTCAGGGATTTTCATCAAATATTTCGCACATTTTATAGTAGCAACTTTTCAAGTCATAAAAGTTTTTTTACAAAAAGTTTTGTACGAATTTTCAACGATCCTTACCAAACTTCCAGTGCATTTTTTTTGTTAATTTGCAACATTTTTTCCAGAAATTTCTAGAGTTTACATACAGCATGTTCTTTATTCAAATTGCAATAAAATTCCAGTAAAACTTGAGAAAGTTTACAATAAATTGTTAGAGAAATTTTCAGTTTGTTTAATAAATTTATTTTCGGGAGATATTCTAACAAATTTTCAAAATTGTTTAGCAAATTTGCACATTTCATGTGTAAAAAATTACACCTATTTTGTTCAAAGTGTTGCGGTATAAAATTGTTTTAAATTTTCAGAAAATTTCGGTTAAACTTCTAGAAAATTTTCAGTTACAATATTGGGTTTTTTAATAATAACTTTTATAAATGATAAAAACATTGCATTTTCAACAATTTTTTAGCGATTCTCTACCAATCTTGCAGAAAACTTTTCTGTATATACAGCTTCTAAGCAACTGTTTAGCGAATTTGTCACAAGTTCTTTATTAAAAATGCAGTAATTTTTTTAATATTTTCTGTAAAGCTGTAGTAAATTTGCTATAAATTAGTAAAGAGTTTTCAGTTAGCTTTCAGCAAATGTTTAAATTTAAAGGAAATATTATAACAAATGTTCACAATACATTTCCGAAATATATAACAGCTGTTCTATAATTTTTCAGGAAATATAAGTAGCAAATATTCAATAGTTACATTACTTGACTATTAATTTGTTGATAAATCTTATAGCAGATCTTTAGTCAAAAAATTTATTAATAAGCATGATTTTTGTTAATAAATAAAAATTATTTTGTCGTTAACATACTTTAATATTTAAAAAAATTATTAATTAAAACGTTTCGCTAGTTTTACTAGCTTCAGCAGTTATATAAGTTTATTACAAAAGTAAGTTACATGTCTGAAAAGAGAAAATTAGATTAGCGAAACACATTATTTTCTTTGAACTTGTATACTTACATTTAAAGGTAGTGTTGTAGAAGTTTAAACCTTTATTTAGTAGTTAAATTTTTTTAATTAATAAAATAAATTAGCAAGAGTACATCTTAGTAAAATCTATAACTAAAATATATAAAGGTGGTTTGAGAATGATGGAAGCAGAACTGTAAAAAAATTATATATAAGAGAATGCAAGGCTATTCTCATATTTATGCTATCAGCAATGCGCGCACTGCAGAAAATTTGAAACTTGCATTTAATCTAGGCAGGGTAGTATTAACTTAAATTGTGATTTTTAGTAATTTATAAATTTGAAATATAATAGCAGAAACTATGAAGAATCATTTCCAAGCATAGTCTCTTTTAAATTATTTTCTTTGTGTAAGATTTTAGGTGTGTTAAAGTTAAATTTGTGGTGATTATCATTGGCGCGGTCAGTTAAAGCTGTTTTTTGTTGGAGGATGATAAATTATTAATTAGATTCTATTTTTTAATAGTTGTTTAGCTTGACCTACGTATGTTGAATTACAGTAATTACATCACCTCACACAATGGTTGCTGCGCAAGCACACTAGGCGCGCTCCAACTCTGTAACCCGAATCCGGGGCAAGTTGAGCATTGCACCGCCAGACGTAAGCATATAAAACACCAGCCTCTACACCGCAAGGTAAAAATTAGGTTACAGATAATACATACAATTAATTTGATAAACTACTTTAGATTGCATATTAATTTCGGTCTTGTCTTTTAAATTAGTAAAAAACATGCTACAAAAATTGGTTAAACAAAGCGTACCGGAAATGCGCGTTATAAATGTCAGCATCGAGGTATTTTGAAAACTATTGCACATAAAGGCATACTTCCATCGTATGAAATGTGAAGAAAAGAATGGAGATTTTTAAAGAATTATCCCTATTACTTTATTGTTGTGAAAACTACAATTTATTATTGTTGTAAAAACTACAATTTATTTTTATACATCGCTCCGTTGTTTTCCGCTGCGTGTTTTGCGTTAGTCCAGGCATAATAGATATCTACCTCAACAAAATGTAGTCCTGAGTTTTGGCACAAATGTTAGTACCCTAATCCCCTCCTCTAGGGTGCCGGCGTCATATCAAGGAAACCTTGGCAGTAATTTAAAAACATATTTTGTTCACGTAAAGTACCTTTTCTGTTTCGAAAATGCAAAACATCATTAAGAGAAGTTGTTCAGAATCTAGAATTATGGTTCCATGCAGAATTTTAGAAACATCGAGTTACTTTTATGAAACCTTATTTACTGGAAGAATTTGTGCTTCATCTCATACACCCGGTTTTATGCAAGTAAGCCAATGTTTCTGGTTTCTGAAACATAATAATAGTGGTCTTTATAAGCCTGGCTATTAGTATTGAAAAAAAAATAGTTTCTAACTTTAAAATTTTTAAATAATTAATGCCAGACACTAATTCTTCTCAGATATAAACTATGTCGTACTAACCAACTTTAATAAGTATTAATTACCTCATGTATTTCTTTTTGTTGTAAATGAAATTAAATACTGAATACTACCCTGGTTGCGTACAGTACACGAAGTTCATTTGAGGTAAAATCCTTAAATAGGTAAATGTGTTTTATTTATTCACTACATATTTGCACCGCATATACGCTTTATCATTTTTCTCTTATGCTATTTTACGCCCGAAAGTATCTAATTTGCATCATTTAACACTATGTTATTTAATGTATTTATTCAATTGTTTTAAATGTTAACATGGTGGGCCCTCTATGAAGTAATAGCGTAAAGAAATGCATGATTCAAAAATCCATATATTATAGTTTTGGTTCTTACATAAGCTAATTATAATTTTTATTTGTCTTGTATAAATACATATATATTAAAATATTTTAATTGCAATTGCAATAATTAAAATTTCAGACAGTAACTTTTAGTAAGTATAACACAATTACCTGCACCGTTCAGCGGTGAATGATCAAAATATCAACAGATGGAGCATGCGGCCCAATCATCGCGCCACCGTATCCATATCCAACACCTGGAATTTTGCAAAACGCACGGGCACTTTCCAAACTTTTTTACTCACAGAACCACAGCGAATGCAAATGCGGAAGCATCATCGTTCCAGACGCGGAACCAAACACGAATTGTCCCTCACCGTGCCTGTTTTTCTTTTTGGAGTTACATAGTCAACACCGTGCAACTGTAATGATCCAACAGGTGGTCGGTCATTTCACCTCAACCGACCATGAACCCACGCCGTGCCAATTTCACCTCTAAAGACGCCCGTCTTGGAGTTTTTCACCTACGTCTTTCCCAACAGGAAGCCTCCTGTGGCCCTGAGTGCGCCAGCCATTCTCTGAATAATCTAGAGCAACTTTCTTTAGCCTGCAATAAAATGCAGCAAAAAGCATGTTTATGCAAAGAAAACTGGTTGCTGATCAGTGGCGTGGTCAATACAGGAATATGTAGACAGTATGGCATTGAAACTGTTGTTTGTGAATTTAGATGCTGCCCCAAGTAGAAAGTGTTCTTAAAATATGTCCTTCGAAAGCGATTACATTAATATTTTCCATACAGTAACCATCACTTGCCTTTCAGATATTTGCAATAATTCAGTAATCAATCAGTTAGGTACTATATAAAAATATAAACTGCAAATCAAACATTATCTCTATCAGCTGTACACTCCTCTTGCTCACAAAAAAATTGGTACCTAATAGTATAGTATGATCAAAAATTATTTTCATCCAGTATGGCCATGTAATAGTTCCTAATTTATGAATGCAACTATACTTAATTTAAAAATCAAATTTCAAATTTGACATTTAAGTGTAAACATAGTTGCATTAATAAATTAGGAAGTACTCCATAGCCATACCAGATGAAAATCATTTTTGATCATACTTTATTTTAGTAACAATGACAACTGATTAACCCAATAGATACTACTGTATATATAGTTAGGGTTGTTTATAATTTCTACAGGCCTACAGTTACCCAAAACAAACTCGCTCTCTCTTTCCCTTTCGGGCCCTTTGAAACATTTAATTCAATTAGGCCATGCTTTACAAACTACAATATATTGCAATGAATGGACGTATTATATTATTTTTTATATTAATTTATATTGTTGTAGCTACTAAAAAATTGCTTATGTAAATATTACGTACAAAGTTAGTTGGATAGCCAACTATTCTGCCCCTTAATTTAATCATTAGATCTTTATTTCAGTTGCCTAGCTCGGGAGAACATGAGTAACTCAGATCAGAGTTGGGTTTTAACACTTGAGTAAAATAATAATTTTATTAAATTTCCATTAGACCTAATGCTCACATTATTTTTAGTGAAGCTGTATTAATGCTTTGAAATAACCTCACTTGCACTTAATACTAAATAAAGCAACCAATTACAGTCTGTTTGATCATGTAAGTCTCTTTGTGTTTATTAATTTGCATGTGATGATGTGATAAAAGAATGCCCATCTTAGGTACTATAACGATTTGGGCCTTTGGGCGTCTTATCTTATATAATTACGCTGTGTATTAGTTTACCACATCAATGCCCCAACGCCTCTTTCCCAGGGACTACTTCCAATTGTACCGCTGGGCTATAGTCTGGAAACCAAGAACAGCAAATAACTCCAAACTCAGGATTATCTGCCGACCCTAGATGGCACCACCGATACAGAAACTAGCAACATTTGTACTCAGTCACATCTTCTGCTAGCGACACCATACATTCTCAGGCAATCTTCACCAATTGCCTCCGCTTGCAATTAACCACGAATGTGTATTAATGTATGTCTACTGACATTACCTTCGCAACTCTTAATTCAATTAACCATTATTTTCTCCCGTACTTATCAACTTTTTGACAATTAAACCATAACCAACCCTCATATTTTTATTTAATTCGCTAAACATAAAAGGATCAATTAAATAGAATATCCTCTGGGTACAACACTATAGCAATATTTACGTATCCACACGAACTCAAAATATCAGGTTTTGTGTCCTCTGATTAAAAAAAAATGTTTTCGAAGCAATGTCTGCCTGTGAATAGTTGACTCTGTGAATCTGTATGTGTCTTCTCTACAGTCCAGGCGGTTTAATCGATTGACCCGAAAATGTATATCATCGATGTAAATATACATTCGGAGATCCCACTCATTTTTTTTTCTTAGATAGTGTTATATAGTACGTAATTGTCTATAGCTTTTGTTAAAAAATTCCAAGATGGCGGCGGTGACAAGAAAGTTTGCCGTGAAAAGAACTATAGAGGTTATGTTGAGTCGGTGAAGAGTTAGTTGTAGGTTTAATAAAGCATAACCAATGTAGATAACAATAACATCTATTCTATTAATTTGAGAACCCACAATAAAATATGCAGGCATACATGTGAAAATGGTTCAATTATATGCGATTTTCACAAACACAATGCTTATTACATAAAATGCTCTTAACTGCGCGATTTGTAGTTTATCCTATTGCCAAGCATCTGACATTTAAATGACGATTCATCTAGAATAACAGTTGATTAACATGATCGAACTGGAAAAGCAATTTGGAGACGTAAAGGTTATCTGGAAACTGACCAGACTCTTCAGAAAGCAGACTGGAATCGTAATATGCAATGTCCTGGCGTCAGGCCATCTGTTATTATATAGCTCCCTGTTATGCAAAAAGAAGGAATTTTATAATCTTTCGCTGCCTCGTGCCATTGTGGGCTCACAATATCCCATTGTCCATCGAGTAGAAGAAGGCCGGATTCGTCTTTGTTGTCGCAAAAGCGTTGAACGCACTTCCGCTGTACCGACTCGAAATCTTTGCAATTTCTCCTGCTCCGTTTTAGCTGCATAACTAAACCTTTTTGACTTTTCAAGAGGCGTGATTCTTTCTTACTCACATTAGTTGAGTGTTTCCATGGTGTAACGATATGAAGCAGTTCTGAAGATAATGCCATTTATTGGAAAGTGTATAAGAAAGGTTTGACTATTTGGCTGAAAAGCAATTTGTCATCCCGTGATTTAAGCGCAACGTAAACAGATTAGTTTTTGACATGCAAAAGTTCTCTTTATCCTGCGTCACAATTGCTTTCAAAACACCCACTGAGTTTAACCCGTACAGCTGCACACCGAATTTCACTTTTTATTAGTGTCTTTTGTACTCAATCGGCGGCACTTTTACGACCTCGCACGTGAAGAAAAATGTCCGGAGATTTTGGAAATTTTTTTGTGTAGCGTGGAGTATTATTATGACACTCAACACATCAAATAAAGTTACGAATGGAGTCGCATATTATTGTTCATAGGGTTAGATGTCCTCTTCATCGTTTGAGATGACAGCGTAAATGTCCTGAAGCTTACGTTGTACTTGGTCTTCTGTGAATTTTTTCTGGCGTAGCCTTTATAAACAGCCTCTTTGATTTATGTAAGAATTTTTTAGCAATTTTCTTAAGGTAGTCGAGGATTGTTGGCATTTTCAATTCTTCGGGAAATTGTTCATTTCTTATAAACCAGGGCAAATCTACTGCTATTTGCAGTATTTTGTTCTATAACCTTTGTATCTTGGTGATGTTTGTTTTAGCTGCATTGTTCCAGATAATACAGACATACATTGCTAACGGACGAATTAGCGACTTGTAAATTAATAGTGAGCAGTCAATTTTAATTTTAGATTACGATTGATTGTCGGTTATAGTTTTTCCAGCCTCGCATTGCATAGGTTGAGCTTCTGGTTTATATGGCGATTCCAAGTTAAGCGCGTATCTAAGTGGACGCCAAGATATTTAACAGTTTTATCGCTCCACTCAATGCGAGTATTGTTTATTATTAGTTGGTCGGGGCTTCTTATTTTTTTAAGCGAGAATATTTTGGTTTCACACTTCTTAGGGTTGAGTGTTATGTTCCATTTTGCTAACCATTTGCTTATTTTGTTGACGGCCAGTTGTAGTTGAGCTATATACTCTGCAAGATTAAAGCTTTGCGATATAATTACCGTATGTTTGACGAGTTAGTAGTATATGTTAAACAACACTGGTCCTAAAACACTCCCCTGTGAAACACCGCCTTAATAGGTTTGCTACTGGAGGTACTTGATGTGTACGCACAACAAAGGTACTATTCTCTAGCAGTGAGAAGATTACTGAATTTAGGTAGCTTAATATTTGCAGCGATATCAAAAAATACAGCAGTAGTGTATTGTTTATTCTCGTATCCTGATTCGATTAGCTCCACTATTCTTTGCAGCTAATGGCAGGTAGTGTCCACTCTTGAATCTAAACTGAAACGTCGGAAGCATCTTTAAGGCAAGTATTTGATCGCTTGGTGTGGTAGAAATTATGGGTTTCGATATTTTCGAAAGAGTATTCAATAGGCTTAGCGGCCTATAGTCATTAATATTTGTATTGTCCTTGCCTAGCTTAGGGAAGACGACTATAATTACCTTCTTCTTCGCGTTTGGGAAATAATCGTTTCTTAAGTAAGAGTTGAAGTGTTGCCAAGTATATGAGTGTTTTTTGTCAGGTGTCTGTATTGGTAATAAGGTTGCCTGGTGATTTTTCTTGGGTAAAGCATGTATGATTGTTCTCAGTTTGTGCGGAGAAATCTGCATGTTTGCCGCGGCCTCTCTGGGAACGTATTATTGTCGTTTCTGAGGTCCGGTGTTGGAGTCCTGCCCATAGAGACGCAGCTGTCCACAGAGACGCAGAGAAGGGTAACTAAAAACCTACGGTGCTGGATATAACAAGCAACTAGGTTCAGTTTAAGGGTTGTTCTGGTGATCGTAATCACGTGCTGTAGCCAACTAGCCACGAACATGACTTAGAGAGCGATTTTAAGGCAATATTTGTAGCTGCTGAACCTCAAAAGGTCACACAAATATAGCTACTAGGAGATTTGGAGTTCGGGGTAGGCTGTGCTTAAGAGGTTTTCTAGTTGGGTCTATGAACACAAGTGTATTACGGTTCTGAACGGCTTCTTCAGGCAGGTCTAGGTCACAGACTAGCGGCGTCTGTTAAGCCCAGAGGACCTAGAAGCTCTTTCAGTCACAGTTGGGTGGACGGAACGCTAGACGCTGTCTTTATTAGACTGGGTGCATTCGTATTATACATTTTTGGATCTTTTTGTCTGGACTATTTTCTAGTGAAATTTGAGAAGCATTACGTGAAACTCTGCTGTACGCGTCGTCACGCAACGCTGGGCTCTTTGGTTTATCTTCAATCCGCATGCACAAGAATTTCAACGCATTATTATGCTCAGAGATACTGATTGGGGCTGGAGCCAACTTCACAGAATGGCGTGATTTTGTAAAGCTTTCATCAGTTTTGCATATTCCAAACCCTCAAAGGCTTTTGCAAAATCTATCAATGTTTATGGATCGTTTTTAAATGGTCCTTTGCATCTGACTGACTGTGTTATATTCTATAGAATAAAAAACTTAAATGTAAACGTCGCTTGTTCACTGGTTCAATTTATCTTCAGAGTGCCTTTTCTTATTATCATCGCAACACCGTTGTCCATGGTTGAGAGCAAAGTAATAGCTGTACAATTCTCTCCCTATTTCCTTCTGTCACTAAGGATAATTGTAGAGTGCATTGGTCTAGTACCTACCTATTGTAACATTTGGAGTAACTGTTTTTTTTTTTTCTATCGTTGATTTAGTTTGCTATAAAGTATCCATTACTACTTCAGTTTCTTCTAACGATACTGCTACATCATGTACCTTTCTTGATTTCTTCTATGTGTCATTGGTTTCTTTACTTTATGTTTATATAACCGTTCATGATAGGCGAATGCTTCGTTTACTATTACTTTAAATTCTCTTACCTTTCATTACTACGTCCTCATCTCTGTCGTCCATTATTTTCTCAAACTCAACTTTTCGTGTTGAACTTGTCTCATTTTCAATTTCTTCAATTTTATATTTTTTTATTTTTTTGTCTTTTTAACTTTATTTTTCTTAGAGCACCCTTATCAAGTTTCATTCATAACGAGCTCTGGTAGAGTAAAGACGTCTATTAGTGCCCCTGAATTTAATCCCAACTACGTAAGTACCTACCGATTATTATTACTATCTAGTTCAAGTGAACGCGCAAGTGTGTACACGAGATATTGAATAGTAAAAAATCAACTATCGAAAGCGGCCGCGGCCGTCTTACCCAACCGTAACCATATAGGGTTACGAGTGCGCCATTGAAACAACCAACCTTAATATACAAAAGACATTAATTTCCAACAAATGCTGGACAGTGTATTAATATTAATAACATGAAAACCGACGTCGCTGACTCATCAATCCAAAATTTTAAACGCAGTTCACATCCTCTAACACCAGCTGCAGTTAACGATGTACAAAAAAGGTATATACGAAACTCCTGTTCCCAAAACAAATATTACCTAACCTAACAAATCTAACATACTATCACCGGCAAAAATCTCTCAAAATCGACTATTCCGGAAGCCGGCAAAGTAAACAATATCAAAATACCGCCGATATTTCTATACAATGCGGATCAACTGAAATACATAGAAGTAACCGATGATGGAACATTTTACAACATGCCTTAGAGGTAATTTTCTATGAATCAACATGGTTAGTGAAAGGGCAGGAATCTTACAAAGTTTTATACAACCAATGACCTGATAAGCGTGGATCTAACTGTTTTAAACCTTTCCCGAAAATTGCCTTACAATGTAAAAGAAAGTACGCAATAAAACACACATGGGGATATATTGTAAAAATCTATTGCTACTCGTGCCGGCTCATAATGAAGCCAGCAATTCCATATTTACAGACAAAATTTAAATTATCAATACCCAAAGTAACGTCACTGTATTTACAGTCTAACTTGAAAAATTAGTATTTTCACCAGCAAGTATCAGCTTGAACTTTATTCAGTAAGCAAGGACTCTAAGAGTTTCTTAACTTAGTTAAACTAACACGGTAGTATGCAAAACCTGATGGGTTCTTAATGCGTTTGCCTTTACAGCAAAGTCAATAAATCTATCCACTTCACATTAATTCTAATGCACTGTAGTTACATGCAAATACAAAATAAGTTCTACTTGACAGCATCTCGCAGGGCTTCAGAAAGTAATAAGTGTCCCTGATTGGCGGTTCTCTGCTAACACTCGAAGGGAGATGAACAGCTCTTGGAGAAAAGTTATAGATTATGAAATGGTACTTGTTAAAAATATTGTGAAAATATATTTACATTAAAGAAAAAACTAAACGCCTGCCCTAATTTCGAATTCGAGCGCTATTTTCCCACACGTTGAGCATTGGCATCTGGCCGTGTCTTCTGGCGATAGGCTTTTATCTGGAAAAACCATTGGCAGGCCGGGACTCGCTTTCTTCTTCGCTAGCATTTCGAAGCGAGCAGTTCACTAATAGTGCTATTCACTAGTTCGGGGATGCTTATATAGGGTTATTTGGTTGGTTTGAATAAGTGGAGTTATGAATACCCTCACGTCTTCGTGGATTGAAGCCCTCGAACTTATGTAAGGACGTTGGTTTCCTTCGCTACGGCGGATTTATCTGTGTTAGCACACTCGAGCTGTTCTTTTCTGAGCCCAAAAACCACCTGGGGTGACTAACTATTTCGCGCTAGGAAGCCTGTCCGTGCGTGTTCTATTAGAACCTTCTTTTTCCCTCTTACAGCAAGTCGTACTAGGCAACTTTTAGTCATCGAGCAGTACTAGGCACAAATTGCGTTTTCGTTTTGAATTCGCCTGACCTTTTGGCCACGTGCAGCAGGTCTCGCGAGGCGATCTGTCGAGACTCCACAGAACCGCTTCTGCTTGTCGCCGGCGCACAGTTTGGGCACAAGAAGGTGCCGCATTGCGGGGTGTATTTAGCCCCGAGGTTTGACCTTTCGATCCCGTAGGAACGGCGCTGTTTGCCGTCCAAAACTGCCACCATCGACCGTGGAAAATTCTCAGCCGAAGCCGAGGTACGATTGCAGCGACGTCCAGAACAGAGCCCCAATTCTGTCACGGCTAGGAGCTAGCGAGGTTGCCTGTTTTAATGTGTTGTGAACCACTGTTATGTCAAAACTGTAAGTACAATTAGTGCAGGTAATATTTATTTAGAGCGGACCTCACATTTCATTTCATGCTAGTTATAAGTTAGTCATTGTAAAAGGTATATTGTAATTCTGCATGAAATTAAACGATCTTAAACTATCAATATACAGGATGTGTTAGCTACGGTTTGAATGCCTTTATTGAAGCTATCTTTCAGGAAGTGTTGCTTTCCTAGGTATAGAGTTTACAATTTCTCCTTAGTTCACCGGGGTGCAATTGTCGTATCTTCAAAAATTGTTGGCGCTCTGAGCTTTTTATATTTAATTAATACTCATATACTCAATAATCACCCCGTGGCCTCCTACAGTTGAGCCGGCGGCCGACAAATTGCACCCGAGTGTACCTATTTTATTGTTTGATGCTGCTTTGAAAGATTGCCCAGAATCTTAAATCTAAAAAGGCCTAACAAACTTTAGGGTTGTAGTTGCTTTAGTTAAGTGAACAGATAATATTGAGAAAAAATTTTTTACAAGCAGTTAAAGGAAGTCCTTATTTTTGAATTACACGATCACGAATATTAAATAGACGAGAAATTGATAACGGCGACACTATAACATACTCTTAGAAGTTGCAGACAGCAAAGCTTTGTAGCTAAATGTAAAAGCCAACAAAATATATATTAATCTACTTATATAGTGTGTTTCACTTGAAATGAAGACACCTAAATAGATTCTATAATTTTAAGCATAATGATTTAGCATAAACTGATAAAACAAAAATGCAAATTTACCAAAACCTAGCAATCAAGGTAAACTGGATATGATTTCAAAATCATTTTTAACATCTTCAAAAATCGCCAGATATAAGTTTTCGTCACACAAAAATTAAAACTTTTCAGCGGCGATAGTATCATAATATGGTCATAAAATGACAATCCAAACTTTTATAATTGCTGTGGGATGAAAACAAAAATTTCCCTTAGTTTTTTGTTTCACAAAAACTATTAAATTGATTGTTTTTACTATTGACTTTTTTGTAAAATTGTTTAAAAATGGAATCAGCACTTTCACCTCAATAGTAAAATAATGAAGTTTAACACAAAAATAAAACACAAAGTTTGATATACTGTTGAGGCTTTCACAGTTACTCGAATTATTCTTGTTAACATAGAATTTCAGCTTAGACCACGTAGTATTTGTGGATAAGCAGCCAGCATTCTCTGGCTTAATGTGCCTTGCAGCTTGTGAACTCAAGCAAGAATCCACGCGATGGCCATGCTCTTTGGTGGCTTGTGTTGTTTGAGTACTCTAGCAGTTCTGCTACATGTAGCCTTGGCGACGATTACTTGGTTACATTATATAAGTAAACAGTTTAGATTTTTACTTCATCACATCCAGACATGTGTTTTATTTCTAGATTAATTGTAAATATAATAAAGACCTCCAAGACGTTATATTTTGGCGACTCCTGCGACGTGATTTTCCCATGATCCCGAAGTCAAACTGTAACGCTAGCCTCCGCGTAAATTATAGTTACACAATAAAAATGTGTTTAATTTACGCATCGCCCAGTCTCGCGTTATCTCAAGTTACATTTTGCCCGTGATGATAAACGCGCAGGGACCGACGTCACGTCCAGAGATAACAAGGAAGTACTGAGTCGAGTCGCACGCCGCTATCCCCACTTGCTATCCCCACTTGAGAACTTTTCCAGGGCACATAAAAGGAGCTGCACAGTTCAATCGCTACGAGATTCCCCAGATAGATTTCCAGCAAACACCTAGTTTCCGATTATCCCCCAGTCCTTCATCCTGTCCTGTCCAGAGAGTTCCTCCGTCGACTCTACCAGTACCTGTAAAAGTCCTGATAGCTAGTTCAATTTAGTGGTTCTAAAAGAACGTCTGAAACGCCAGCTAAATTTCCCTGTAAACATCCTGATAGCTAGTTCAATTTAGTGGTTCTAAAAGAACGTCTGAAACGCCAGCTAAATTTCCCTGTAAACATCCTGATAGCTAGTTCAATTTAGTGGTTCTAAAAGAACGCCTGAAACGCCAGCTAAATTTCCCTGTAAACACCCTGTTAGCTAGTTCAATTTAGTGGTTCTGAAAGAACGTCTGAAACGCCAGCTAATTTTCCCTGTAAAAATCCTGTACCGAAAACCGTTTATAAATCAGCAATAAATAGCGAAATGTCCAAATCCCAATTTCCCGATTAATTGAAATTTGATACTTCGCTAAGCCGGCGCAATTATTAAAACTGTAAATTGGGCGAGCCGTTTCACTGCTACTAATTACTAGAAATACAGTTAGCAACTCACCCAGGTGTCCGCTGAGACCTAGAGAATATTAGCCGCGAAGATCTCCTCCACAGAGCTCCGTAAACACGTGAACAATTGGAGGTTATCCAGCTGATCGAGGTGCCGCGACCACTAGTTGGATTTCGGCCGCAATATAGAATTTCCCCGCTCCGAGGCAAAACCCCGGGGAGTGTATTAAACGACAAATCGTAGCCGCACAAACCAGGTGAGAAATAAGATAGTCGAACTAATTGTTGTTAATAATTCCCAGTAGCAAAACAACTAAGCTGTCAAACTGCGCTGCACCGTCGCGCTCGTCCCGAAGAGCTACGAAATAGCGGCCCGGCCGTCCACGACGTCCCCGAACGAATCGCGCACGAGGTCACGTCCAGCACGAGCACAGAAGTGGCTGCCGTCTCCGCACCAGAATACTGTCTCCGTCAGAACCAGGAAGCCGCGTTTTTATACGATTGTCAATCTTGTTCAACATACATCTCATTTATTTAATTACACGAATATTTAATTTTGTATCATAGTTACACAAAATAAATTGTTATACAGAATACTCCGTTGGTGTTTGCTTATTTATGGTATATCTGAGGAACGATTGAACTCGTCTCCGATTTATGAGCTATCCCGTTGTAAATAAATATTCATACCCTTATAAAGAAGGGTTGGGTGTTACAACCCTCTATAAGCAGGGGCAAATATTACAAAACAACCATACAACCATCTGAACGACTCGCCCCGATTTTGTTCCAAACCAAGTTACCAACATTGAGTCGATACTGACCGGAAGAAAATAATTTTTGGAGGAGAAAAAAGTAAGATAAAATTAATAAAAAGTGCAAGGTGAAATAGTTTTTTACATTATAAAGATATAATTCCTAAAATAATTTTATATTTTTTAAGTAGCATATGAGATGCGGGATTTCTTTACCCCTCCGTGGATACATTAAATTTGAACAAGACGTCTCGTACGCCTTAATATTTAAATAATTATTTGCCCATTTTATCCCGTAGTTAGCTCAGTGAACATGAAACTCTATTCATATCTCAGTTAGTCGCTTATGCAAGATTACTATCGGCCAAAACCGAAATATGGTTCCCCTTTTAATGTTGGTTGGACAGAAACTTAACTTTAAACAATGCACAAAAAAGCCGAATTGTTTACATCATCTATTGACTTCAAAATACATATAAAAACATAAAAAAAAACAAAATACACGCATAAAGAAATAAAAGGAAATAGAATTAAGTTCTGAAACAATCTACGTCCGATATAGGTTGAGGCTACTCGTAAGCGTGTTGCAAACATACATAAACAGCGTAAAACAATACCAAAAATAACGATGAAATAATAATCTTTTAAAAGAACGCAAATGTACTTACTTGAGTCGCTGATAAAACATATCCTTGCGCGTTTGCAAAAGCAGTTGCAGTTAAACGCAACCTTATTCCGCTCTGCAAATATTTTACCGGGAACTGATTACTGAATACACTTGGAAACGGCACGCCTTAATTGCATGACCCGCTTCTGGGGGACATTATGCTGGAAACCGCTGATCGCGTACAGGCCTCGTAAGGGCAGTTGAATTGGCGCCTCTCTAAACTGAGGCTTCAAATAAGCCTTTAAATATAGCACAATTGGTGTACTTACAGGTACACTCAGAAAATGCGTTTGTGGAATTTGCAAATGCTGGTTCGCTGCACTTTAACTCTGTTTGCGGCAAATGTTGGCTGCCAAGCTCTAGGCTGCTTTAAATTAACTTATATCTCCATGGGGCGAATTCACGTACCATACTTTCCAATTTAACAAACCCATGCAGATCTCAAAAGAAGCTGCGTGCGATTGCTGCCTTCTTTGTTAAATTTACATGAATTGAAAGTCCCCGCATCCCGCGTAAAGCTTGTGTTTCTTGCTACACTCGCGAAAGAAACATTCACAATACACGTCCAGCGCAGGACCGGCTTTGCGAGCATTTGCTTACATAAAATACATATTAAACATAGGAAATACAACTTGGCTTCTACATTTAACCATGAAAATAACCATTATCGGTAAGGGACCCAACTGACACGTTACACATAGAATAATTCTCGACCCTTGTAAATCATATAAATTAAAGAAGAAAACTATTTTATACATTCCATAAAAAATACGTTCAAAATGCATCTTAGAAGTTAAGTAAATTATTAAGAAACTACATTTTTCTGAAGAAAATTTAAGATATCTTCTAAAATTATGAGTTCTGCTCTGAAGCTTTCAAATAGAGGTAAAGTTTTTAATAATTCATTTATGTATTTAACCCGAAGAGTTTTATTGAAAACCCGAAGTCTTCGGTTCAAAATGACAGTGTTGGCAACCCTAGCCCCAGGCCTATCCTAATTCAACCCACTTCAAAGCAATAGCAACCAGATCTACCTGGTCTACCTTTGAATCCCTTCCTTCATGATATCCTGCAACATGCAATCTGCTATACATAGCTAAGTTCAGTTGTCAGTTGTAGGTGTGCATGTGTGTTGAGCGTGCAGTTCAGTGGTTGGAGATACCTTTATAATACGTCACCCAACTCCGGCTACAACCGCAGATGGTGGTTTGAGCGGTGTTGATTTATGCGCGTATGTGTAATTGGTGGGGAATTCGTTCAGCTTACGGTTTTTTTTCAAAAATGCTTTTGCTCGGGGAATGATGTCCAATTTATAATAGTTGAATCATTTCCTGGCTAGCTTTTTGACATTTTTACTGTTTGTCCAAGATTTGTTTGTTGCAGGTTCTGTTTTTTGTCTTGTGCCGCCTCTTTTTCTCTGATTTTTTCAGGTTACACTTCACTGCCGCTGCGCTGCCATAGGTTAATCACATACTTAAGACCTTGAACTGTATTATTTACCTACATATTGTAATTAGCTCTAAGTGTTTTCAAAAAGACCCATAGACTTTTTGTAGCTAAATATAATTTCTTCAAAATTATATATAGTTCTCTTTAGCAACCAAAAACTAATTATTTGGGAGGGGCGGGGGAGTAATGTAGCAGTTCTGCTACATGTAGCGTTGGCGGCAATTTTGGTTACATAATATTAATAAATACTTTAGATTTTTACTTCATCACATCCAGACATGTGTAAGCCGTTATAGTACCTAGTGCGACTTTCACTCTGATGACGATGCGAAACGTTAGTGAATATGGGTGCACAAAGAGCAACAAGGCCAAATCTGCCCAACTATCCTCGTTCTCAAAGCTTCTACAGACGAATAACCAGACTTTATTCACGGCTATCATACCGTTTAAATTCTAGGTCCATTGGGAGTCAACGACTGGCAGACCTGTCTGCCACGTCAGCCCTAGCCACCACAGAATCATTGCCCGTTGCCCGTGCCCGGAAGATCTGAACCCTTCTCTGTCCCCACCATGTAAAGGGTGTTTTTTTAGAGGGATACAACTTTAAATTGAAATAAAACACAGAAAGATGTTTTTAATATCCATGAAATTGGCTTTATTTGAAAGATAATTTTATTGCATTTATGTTTGAATATGATTTCGGGCATGTGACCGCCGCGATTGGCGTATACATGACGTAATCTGAAGGTCCAATTTTCACACACTCTTTTCGCAGTAAATCAGGCTGTATTTCATTTCAGCAATAACGCGTCGAATTTTGGCTTTCAAGTGCTCAATTGTTTCCGGTTTATCGGCATAGACATGAGACTTTACATATCCTCCAAGAAAATAATCTAATGGCGTCAAATCGCACAAACGAGGTGGCCAGTTAACAGATCCACGAAATGGATTTTTAACTGGCCACCTCTTTCGTGCGATTTGACGCCATTAGATTATTTTCTTTGAGGATATGTAAAGTCACATGTCTACGTCGATAAACCGGAAACAATTGAGCACTTGGAAGCCAACATTCGACGCGTTATTGCCAAAATACAGCCTGATTTACTGCGAAGAGTGTGTGAAAATTGGACCTACAGATTACGTCATGAACACGCCAGCCGCGGCCGTCACGTGTCCGAGATCATATTCAAACATAAATGCCATAAAGTTATCTTTCAAATAAAGCCAATTTCATGGATATTAAAAACATCTTTCTGTGTTTTATTTCAATTTAAAGTTGTATCCCTCTAAAAAAACACCCTTTAGTTTGGACTGGATTTTATGCCCCCATCTACTCCAGAAGATCAGCCTTTTTGCACCCAGGTGGCTATTTGATGCCGGAACCCCTCTCCATGCCGCTGCAGCCAGCTCCGAGGTGTCCGAGCAAGAGTTACATCTCTCCCCACGGAACAGAGCCGACTTGGAAGAACTTTTCAGTGGCCTGAGGGAAGAGTACATAAATTATACACTCTTTGATAGTATATAGCTTTGAAAGGCAAGGTTTTATCAATTATTTCCTAGCTGCTTTATAGTGGGATTGCAATATATTCAGTTGATTTCGAATAATTTCATGTGGTTTGTCCATGGGTGTCTAAGCACTTTGAATTAATTTGCTGTATAATATTGAAAACCTTACGGCGAAATACTTCTTTCAGTCTTCTCGGTCATCTGGAAATCGGGCGCGCTTTTTGCACGTTTTTGCTCTACCAGATACAAATTGTAAATGTATGTCATAATTTTTTGCAACTAATTTGCGTTCTTCAGTGATCAAGTGCCTTCAACACTTTCTATTTCGCAATGTATAACACTCATCTGTATTTTCCTTTAATATTTCCCAACGTTGTGGACTGTTGTTGAACACGTTAAGTAGTTGCTGCACAACTCCAAAAAATGTAATTACTTCTAGACAACATATTGCTGTATCCACTCTACTTAATACACCACTCATGTTGGATCCAATATTGTAGTCTTGGCCTAAACCATTAATAATTGAAAAGATTTTGGTAATTCTCGTTCCATTAAAATTATATATACAGCATGTTCTAAAACAACACGATATAAATTCATTTTGTGTATCTGACAAAAAAATAATGAACTTGCTGTCTATTAATAAATGATTTTTTAGTGCTTATCAGAATTACTTATTCAAACTCACCCAAAAGCAATCCATTGTCACTCCAATTAAGTTGGAGTAGTTAAATGAAACTCTTAAAATGCAATTCTCATTCAGCAATTGATAAAGTAATATGAAGAAACATTTTTAATAAGTTTTTCCGAATTTGGGTTTCGTTTTCAAGTTCTTTTAATAAAAAATGATCAATTGTAGTATTATTTTAAATAATATTAGTGACAAATAATTTTTAAGGCCGCAGGTCCGGACCACCTGAACGCTCAGGTCTTCAGTAATTTCTGCTCCCCTCTCCGCAGATCTGTGTTACGTTTATTATTTACGTGTAGTTCACATGATTTTAATTCGTGGACAAATATTTTTTAAATCTTATTTTCATGTTTGGTGCACAAATATTATTTCTGGTGCTAACTTTTTTATTTATAAATTCCATGAATTTTGATGCTCAAATATAACTTCTGGTATTGCTTTGGTGATCGGTTAAATACTACCCGTATCAATTGCTTTTCAGATTAATCAATTGTATTCATATTAAGTATTGGTTTCCCTTGCTCTATATGACAATTCAGGGTCCAGACATACTCGGCTTATCCGTCTTATTTTTGACAAAATTCATAATAATGGGTTCATTGGCGACCTGTTCGATCATAAATATCCTCTTCTCTAAGTAACTTACGATCGACTCAGAAACTACTTGAATTAAATGCGGCATTATGTTTAGTTTACTAGTATTTGGAAAAGACTAGTCTTCCTCCACCTATCTGATAATCATATCAATTTGTTCCCTATTGAGGATTTTCGATTTTCTGCCTTCCTTAGGAACATTTTCTTGTTACCAGACCGAACCCAGTGATATGCAATGTCATAGCTATATTGAACTGGTTACTCAAAGATACTCGGTCATCTCCTTTACATATCCAAATATTATTTTCCATTACTCTTTCCTTTCAATCCTCTTCCTATTAATAATTGCTTCTGTGCAAATGGGGCATGATTCAAGCTGGACATCAACTTCATCATCAATAATGAATTCATTTAGTACAGATTTGGCACACTCTTCTTGCACTTCTTCTTCACTTTGAGCTCATGTTCCACCTCCTGCCAGTTGTCTTCCGCTTGCAATTCGGTAAAAAAATCTTTATATATCGCAGGCAGGGATTTCTTCCTTTTTACCACTAAATTGTCATTACTTGTGATACCAGATACTTTACTTAGTTTTTCAGTTTTTTCCAGATATCTTCCCAAAAACTATAAATTTCTCTCATTTCACGTAAGTGATTTATAGTTTCTTCAACCATAATATTTGCCTTACAGTAATCCAGCTCTTTACATTGTAAATAAGTGGACAGCTTGGATACAATTTCAAGAATTTATTTAAAACAGATCATATATTGGGATGGTACGTCCTAATTAGGTGTTATAATATGCTAATAATTTAATAAGGGTACCACCCTAATATTTTTGTATTCGTTTTATCAAATCTCAGGTTGATTAAAAGTGATTTGTAAATTGATAGCTAAAATAAATAGTTGTATGCTCTTTATAATACCTTATTTATCTGCAACTAATCAAATAAAAAACGCTAGCTCAAATTTGGGTAAAGCAAGGCTCGTCTCGGTTAGGTTCCCCCTGAATGCATAATTTATTGAAATTCGTTAACTACGGATCTGTTCTCCGCTTTAGCTTAACGCGCACAATCGAAAACTCTGAAATTAGTTCAATTGTTAACCAAGATGGATGCCGTTTACAAGATTGCGTTTAATTGAATGATAAATATTTTGAAATCGGTCAACGTGTTATCGGTAATTATTTGAATTAGACTGTTTTCCTGGCATTAATTGTCTTCTGTTTCAGATCTTGCGGGAACGCTATTTCATTTGTTTTTATAGCGTCGGTTTTGGGAAAAACATAACCTCAACTTAGATTACTGCAATTTCCGGATCTCTGGCTGTTAATGGATGTTTAATATGCCTGGTATCGGCTTCCTCCTATTTTTGTAATAAATTTACAGTTACTTCTGTAATTTAGGGGTGGCCAATACATTTTTAGGGCTGGCCTGGGCCCCCCCTGCCCCCCCCTAGGGTCGCCACTGCCTAGGCACTCTTCTCCACATTGAAACGTCAATTTTCAACAACCACTTATGTGCTTACAGCTGAAAATGCATGAAAAAATAAAAGCGTCGACATTAATAAAGTCTTTATTTGTAGTAATAATATTAATAATATAAATAAATCCTAGTTATGAGAAAGGCTAGGACTAGCTATAACATAGTAAATATGCAGAGGTCTTTGTACATTTACATACATGGAAGTGGTTTACGAGATTTAGATTAGCGACGTATGATATGATAACGTCTGATATATGCATTTCATTACTAGAAAGCGGCACTCCGAGCCGCCTCTGCGCGGCAGACCCGGCCGGGAGTGCTGCAGTTCGTTCCTGAACAAAATGGCAGTAAGGTTTTGGTCTGGTAATCCTTAACACTAAAACACAGTATTTCATAAAATAGCAATGTAATAAAATACTTAAAACGCTTGAGCTGTAAACAGCCATATTATGGATTTCACTTAGTAATCAGCTCGGAGTACACACGAATACCTGCCAGCTGTACATGACGACAAATTCTGAAACAATCGGCAAGGGGGCGATCATGCTGCTACCACTCTCGGCAATAATCTTGAAGAATTGTATTTATAAATTATATAACGTTTAACTCTTATTACACGCACACAGATATACAGTATGTTTGTTAAAAAGGTACAGGCTAGTATAATATATCATACACGTAATAGTTTACAATGGGAATTTCTTTCATAAGTTGGATAAAACTCTGCTTCAAACACAATAAGACCCTGAGTAACTCTTAAGGTACGTTCATAGAACGAAAAATTTTACTTTTTTTAAAGTTATATAGTAACAAGATATTTACAAACCAGAAGGGTGGTTGGGCCATATACACAGGTTAGCTGATAACAATCCCACAAACAGTATTAAACGATCTAGAAAATTGGCATAAACAGTAGAAGAGCTGGAAAAGAAAGATGTTCACAATTGGAAAAGAAAAACCCATGCATGACAATGCAATCAGCCTTCCATAATGTCCTTAAAGGATGTAGCTTCCTGATAGCCTTCAATATGTTTATTTAAAATTCAAAATTTTATGATTTAAACGTGTAAGTAGCACAGTAGAATTCTTCTAAAAATACGTAGATATTGTTTAGAACACATACAAAGATAAGAAAAGGAGAGCTCAAAGGGATCACATTATATAAACAGGGATAGGTCAAAATACAATATAAATCGATCAATATTCACTTTTATTCAACGGTTTCAAGCACCCGCAATTTATTTACAAGGATTTTTATTAATATTTTAAATTTTTCATCTTCACTGCATTCGTTTATGCCTGCCATAAATACTTTATGATCCCTGCAAGTGTGTTATAACAGAGTCATACTGTACAGGGGGAATGATAAACCCTCCTTCACTATTCAAATTTTGAAATCGAAGAAAAATCCATATGAGCTAAACTTCAATTATTTTAAATAGAACAATCTGGAATTTATTTATTTCGAACACATTTTGTAACTGCAAAATTAAAAATGATAAAGAGGCGGTCATTCTTGTAATCAATAAATTTTGGAACAAATGGGATTTAGATTAAGTAACAGTTAATTTTTGTACACTTTTTCAACGCATATCTAACCTCAATATTTGATATCAACTATAATATACACGGGAGGTTTCTTGTTAATTTATCAATAACACAACGATTCTGTGCCGATACATAATGAGTAAAAGTAATAATAAAAATTGTATCGTATCAGTAAAAGTTCATTAACTGCAAGATTAGAGCTAACAGTAAGGGGTAGCTTCCTATGGTCGCCGCCTTGCATACAACAACAACAAACAAGGCATAAACACGTCGAAACAGAAGATGAAGGCGAGAGTAAATGCAAAAGGGCAAGTATTCGCTGAGAAGGCAATATCTATGTATATGGTTATGGTACAGTGTCCGACACAGCAACAAATACATAAAATAATAAATAGGTACACATCGTACTACAACTCAACAAAGTCTGTGTGGACTCAAACTTGGACTAAGTTATGGTGTGAACACTGCATGGTAATCATACAACAATACATCCTAATGATAGCGCGGCCGTAATACCTCGTCAAACAAAATCCATCCTAACAATACTATGATACAGTTCACGCAGCCGTACGGGGAGGGTACGCAGAGCATACGGCTTCCGTAACGGCCTGGATCTGGCAGTCGCCGTAGCTGGTTGTCTGTCTTGGCACATCTGTTAACATAGGCACTGTACTTAACTACGCACCTTAGACTTTAAACTCTGAAGAGGAGTAACCTGTCGTTATTATGAAGAATTCCCTTATTGCGGCGTAACGACATAGACTCTAATTTATAAACTTTACACTAAAATAGTGGTAACAATCGAAAAATTCTTCACACTAAAAACAAGTCGGAATGAATTATATGCAATACGGTACAGTAAGAGAACATAAGGACTTAGCGAATACAAAATTATATAAATCGTGATGTCTATAACGCTAGAACACAGCCAGTTTCAAATTAACCTACCACTGCAGCGGTAATATGTAGAACCAGTCACAATAGTCACAAGCATAAGTAATATTAGGAGTACACAGTCTGAACCACTAGTCCGCATCGCCGGCGTCACTACGGCGATTTATGGTGACTTATCACAATTATTACTTAACAGTCGGGGGGGAGGGAAATGTCACTTTGGGGTTCTAAAGTACCGCAGCACCACGTAACCGAGTGCACGGAACACCACGAAGAACGCCAGCAGCACCAGCGTGTTGGCCCATAGTGGCAGGTAGGCACCCTGCGCCTCCAGGATGGCAGACGCCGAGATGTGGTTCGAATTGCTGCAGACCTCGAACTTTGACTGTTGCGAACAGCTGTAACATTAAATATATTTAGTCAAAATAACGGGCTCATACAATAAAGACTACTTTGATACATACTGTATTGGTAGGCCTTCGCTGAACTCCACTATTTGCATGTTCTGGTAGGCGTAGTGCACCATCGATGTGTACCTCATCCAGGTCAGCCACGGGGGTATGTTGGTGGCCAAGTAGCCCCCGAACAACTGCGTGGCCAGAGTGTAGAGCGCACTGATGGTGATGCTCACCTGCATGTCCATGCACGCTGCACCCACGAAGAAGCCCACACTCTGTGCCACCACAGTGTTGAGCAGCAGGAAGCCCAGGAGAGTTACGAACACAACGGGTGAATGAAAACCTGCAGCAATTTGGTTTATGTAAGCGACTAATATAAAATACAAGGAGGCGTGTTAAGACCCTTTCGAAGAAAAAAACCCGTACGATGACTCCTAAAGAACAGGGCCGCAGCGCTCTGGCACGACGTCAGCACAGGAAAGACCAAATTGGTCAATGCTTGAATTTATCGAGCCCCTTATCTATTTCCAAGAGGCTCAATAAATTCAGTCATTGGCCAATTCGGCCTTCCTGTGCTGATGTCACGGCGAAGCGCTGTGGTCTTGTTGTTTAGGTGGTATTTCTCAAGCACAGATGGCACCGATCATGCTGTTATGAATTAAAAGTGTATGACATAATATAATAATAATAATAAAATAGCCTACGGACTGAAAATAAGAAGGAGCAACAGTCAATGGTGAGAGGATTGGTGTAAGAATTCATTATTCATAGTGTCGCGAATTCGTCTAAAGTCGAGGTAACTGACAATCCAGTTTGACCAAGAAAACTCGGTAGGCGTTCTCAAAATTTCTAATAAGCCTATCAGAGCAGCTCTTAATTTTGAACTTGTGTCACGTACATGAACGTTACAATTCATAATAGCTCTATGTATTCTACAAACTTGTAGGTTTCACACGCTAAAATTTCGCAAGTGATCGACACCTCGCAAAGAATCCAAATTTTACAACTCTGCTAAAGGAATTTGCTCCAGCCGGCACGTAGTTTTAAGCCTAATTTTTATGACCCAGTTACACTTCTGATCACCCTGCATAAATTGTGCTTCCGTGAGATTCAAATATTTTCATCTTCCCAGAGAAAGTCACGTTCAAAATACCGGCTAAATACTCGCCTGTTGTAATTTTAATATGACAATTTCGCCTAGGAAATTCTACTACTCACTAATCGAAAAGGGGGGGGGGGGAGTTACCAAGAATCCTAAAATATTTTACTCGTCGAGGGGAACAAGGTTTAAATAGAACACTTTTCAATATTTTTTGTTTATGAGTTTGCACATAATGACTTGGTAGGTTAGATTAGCTTACGTCAGGTTAGGTTAGGTACAGTTCGATTAGGTTAAGTTAGGTTAGCTTAAGAAATACGAAACAAGTAACGCCATCACAAAATATGGGTAAAGATTATTAAACTAGGTAAGAAGTGGGTAAACATAGGCTCAATCCAAACGCAGAAATATTCAAATTGATTTTTAGGGGCAAAAAATACAGCATTTTTAAAAATGATCTATTTAAACCCTATTCCCTTGGACGTGCAGAATATCTTAGAATTTAAAATTTCCCATGTTAATTTTGTAGCGCAGCTGAATAAACTGCCTGAAAACGTCGTAGGCCATAAACCAAAGAATGTAAAATGTAATTGTATACTGCGTTACTATATGAACTAGTAAAAGCGATGTGACAGTTCTAGAGAAAGTGTCAATTGTATGCGTGCAGTAAGAAAGATCTGTAATGTCAAATTTGATTTGTGTCATCGAGTAAACAATCTAAACTAACTTGTCTAAACGTCACGATGCAATTTCCAGCACAGCAGGACACATGTCGCAAATGTAGGTATATCATCCAACAAAAGAGAAGAGTTGAGTAAATACCCTTTTGCCCCGACTAACAACAGACCAGGCAAAAAGGGAAAGTCCTTTTTTGGCGGAAGTTATTTCAACCACTTGTGTGACAATAGATAGAGGGGCAATCCTATTGTGTGCAAAAGAATAGGGAATATTCCTTCCATTTACGTGCAACCAATATAAGCATATGTAGTTTAGTTTTCGAGGATTTCTTCTGCATACTTCACTCATTTTGGGGAAGTCGAGGACCAAGGTCAGATTCCATGGTCTGTTATAAGTCATTATACAAGGATAAAATTGGATTCTGGACAACTTTTTCTAGTACCTTTTTTGATATCTAATGGATTGCAAAATATCTTAGATTTCTCCATTTTTACGAAATTATAGTAGGCTGGGTTTACACCTGACAGGTGAATTGTGTGTCCTTAAGAAATTCAGTTCATGAAATTCTACCTCTGTTCCGAAATTCAAATATCTACTTTCAAAAATAAATTAAATACAGGGGTGTCTTCATCGTAATTGGGACACATGTACGAGAGAGGGTTGCATAAACAACAGCCGCCATTCGATGGGCAGATTCAATCATAGGAATGCATTTTTTGTCAAACGCGAAATAAGACATTACAATTTTTGCAGGAATATATTACAAATATAAGAATATACGATTTCAATGCATCATTTGAATGTGGGACCAGTACTGCTATTGCGGGACTGTCCCGCATAATGCGGGACGATTGGCAGCCTTACCCATGAGAGAATGAAAGTTTTCGATGGTGGCCATGGCAGCAGTGGTTTAGTGGTGAAGAAAATTTCAACAAGGAAGAGATTGTTGACTAAAGACTTGGCTCGTTCAGGACATGTTCGCGTTGCAACTGCAGATGAAAATGTGAGGCATTTGGAAATTGCTTTACGTACAAATAGAGGGATGAAATCATTTAACTTTCTGAAATAATGTACGTCAGTGTAGAAAGTGTTCTTTCCATTATTCAAACTCTTATTATCAAAAATTCATGTTTTTGTCTCATTAAATAATCGCTAAAGAGGTTGCCATTCACTTCAGATGCGGAACTGTTATCATACACATGATAGGCATTGATTTAGGCTTTGTAAGCAACACTGTAGGCATTTTAGGATTTAATAAATGTCAAAATAGGCATTATTTTTTATATTTGTCGAAATAGGCACTGTAGGCATAATTAATGTTCGGCTAAAATCAAATAAAATTTACAAAATTCGTACACACTTAACATTTTAAGTGTATGTCTACAAAATTACAAAATAGGCATTTGCCTAAAAATCCAATCTCTAGTAATCACGACGTTCCTGATTCCAAGTGCATTCCTTGGTAAACACTTCACAATTATCTCCAAAATATTTATATATGTATGCATGTATTTGCATTAATAGCTCGCAGAAGAATTTTATCAGCCAATGTAACAATACGAATACCCGCTGTGCTGGTTGTTCCAATGTGCACGCTGGCAATTTGGGCCTGTCATTTTATCCTACTGGCGCTTTTAAAGCACAACTATGATTCTATCCCTCCAGCTCCGTTGTGCACGTACCGTAAATCAAACTTTTTCTGCAGCAACAGCACATACCTTAAAATATCTTGTTTAAGTCAAGTTTTCCGCCATAATTCAAATTCAAACATCGACTCGAACTCAATATTTTACCAGCTTTACTCCCTAGAAGGATATTTTGAACGTGATTTATTTAAATTATATTTAGAGAATTACCAAATTATGAATATGTAAATAGTTATGTTCGTATTAAGTGCGTGAACTGAGTGCTTTTTGCTGCACATGACATTGACCATTAGGTCGAGACAATAAAGTAACTCGAATGCGCCAAAGAACACTCATTTCATTTAAACAAGTTACTTTTACCAGATTAAAGCCAAGATAACTTAATTTAGTCAAAAGTACGTAATTTGAACTACTTTTAACCTACCTACAGCGCACATTTGCCAATTAGTAGTTTGTTTAGTAGTATTTACGTAATTTTTCCATAAAAAACGACTATAAAGTCTGAGCGCCTTTGAGGTAATTCTGTAAGAAAATATTACGTCATAATTCCTTAAAATCTAACCAAAAAGTTGGAGAGACTTTGACGTTAGTCAGTAAGGAAATAATACGTAATGGTGACCTAAATACTGACTTCATGGTCAAAGTTTTTGGCTTAGTAATAGAATAAGGGCAATTTACTCTATTTTGACGTAAAAATGTTCCAAAGTTTGACTTAACTTTGAAGTCAAAAATAAGTCAATGATAAACTTATTAAACAATCTTAATTCCTATTTTACGTATGGTTGACGTAATTTTAACATACTCGTAGGTAAATGATTACCACTTATACTTTCTAGACTTATACTCCATTTACTTGACATCTGCACTGTCAGTGTCAAATTTTAAAAAAGTTTCTTGACTATACCTCAAAAATAATGTGTTTTTTATTAGACTGTACAGTAATTTCATTGTAAAAAAGTGTGAAAAATAGCAGTGGTGCCAACATAATGTCAGTTTGACACTGCAGATGTCAAGTAAATGGAGTATAATAGTCACAATGCCTAACAAATACGACTTCAAAGTTAATTTACCTAACCAATAACAATTAGTAAATTGCCTCTTAGTTTAAATTAGATCTTTATGTCTTTACAAGGGTTTAACACCGTCAGTTGCCTTGATGATATTCTATGCTTTACAGTTTCGTATGTATACATGTTGTCAGAAGAGTCGTGTTCCAAATAGTACGTTTAAACCATATCGACTCACTACAGATTATTATCGCAAAATAAAACGTACGAATCCAACATTCACCCCTACAACTGTTAAATCTGTGAAATCATCAACTTTACCATCAGTAGCAACTGCATCAAACATTGCACAGTCGACAATACATTTAAATTAAACAGCATGGATCATATATATAATACACATATATTGCTGGTAGGGCCTGGAAACTTCAGAAAACATTACGGCGCCGACATAGTCTCACTTAGAGTATAACGCGTCTCGTGCGCATGCGTGAGAATTCAAACTCCGCCTTTAGAAGCGAATTTTAAACTTGACGACTTCCCCATTGGGTGGACGACGCCGCCGCGCTTGCGCACAGCTCACCGTATACATGAAGGAGTTGGTTGTGTGTCTCACTTCATCGGTGAGTTTCCCACTCATAGCCGCTAGCAATATAGTAAGTATTAGATATATGGCATGGATTACATGTGCATATATAACCTCACTTTAAAAATATATCCTAATAGTCGAATAAACCTATTTAGGGTTAAACGACCATTTTAGGTCCTAATAACTTCTAGTCTAGTAACTTCAAAGTACATTTTACCTAAATACGTATTACTCGACATTTAAGTCTTCAGTTTAAGTAATTTGGACCTTATCAATGGGAAAGTTGTTCATTGGGTCTATATTTTAGGGAATCTAAACTTTTAGGTCACATGATTTTACATCCGCCATATTTTTTGTAGGAGCCTCTTTTAGAATGAAATCTAGTTACTAAATAAATAAATAATTATGCACCCGAAGAAAATAAAATAAAAACCTTTTGTATTAACACAACTAAGGTACCATATAAAACGATTTGGTAGCTTTAAGCACAAAAATTTTAAAAAGAAATAAAATATTTATTATTATTACTTTTAAAAGGTAAGATTTTTACGGCGCGCCGACTTTTTTGGAAGTACAATACTCATGTTAACAGTAAATTTTGATTGGCAATTACAACAGCTTTACAGAACTTATGCAATTCCATGTACAAAGCCGCTAATATTAATAGTAACCATTAACCTAGCTATAATGACGGTTACAACTCATACCGATATAAGTTTGGTCTAGCCCGCGTCTTGTTTCATAAGTTTATTCTGTAGCAGTATTTCTTATTGGTCAAAAATAATGAGGATAACTGACGATCGAGAAAGAAAGTCTGCTTTTAAACAAAGATAGCTGATTTTGTCGAAAATACGATAATACGACGTAAATCCCACGTAATGTTTGTTCTCTAACCAACAGGGAATTATTCCTTATATATCTATTTAGGACGTCGCCTTGATGTCCTCTAATTCCCCACTTACGTATATTTTACGTAAATTTTATGTCAATAAGGTTTATTTGAAATTGTTTAAGATACCTACTATAAGTATAAATTACGTAATTTTAACCAAAAATGCTGCTTGGGTATGCTGTAGAAGTGTAGATAGTTAATAATATATATTATGCATTTATTATAAAACATACAATACATATTTATATTGATTGTTTATAAATATCTAAAATGACAATAAAAGACCAGATAACCATGCAACATAATTAATTCCAATAAAAAATTCTAATAAATTTTGTCTATTCCATGCTTAAGCGTCAAACAGAATACAACGTTCCCAAGCGTTCCTATGCGCGAAAACACGCCTACACTTTTCAACAGGAACAGAATGAGCGCTGCTTAGCGTTGTAAACATAACCTTAAAAACACAACATAACCTACAAAAACTAACGTTGCAGTGTTTGTATCGAGAGATCCAAAAAAAACTGTTCCTCAGCGGGCTGTGGAAATTCAACGTATGAATAATATGTTGGTGACACTGTATGTCAATGTCAAATTCGAGGTTAGCAGGTTAGGATTTGCGTCATTTTGTGTCATAACTGACGGAAAACCTAACCTGATAACCTAGAATTTGACATTGACGTACAGGGTCACCAACATATTATTCATACGTTGAATTTCCACAGCCCGCTGAGGAACAGTTTTTTTTGGATCTCTCGATAGTTAGCTATTTAATTATCTGTATTTATTGTATTTAATGACCCTAACGATCAACCTGCAAAATACGGAATATAATCGTCGATGGTGGGTACGTCCAGTGAATTTGAGCAGAGATGTGCAGGGTTGTTGCGTTTTTAAATATCAAAAATGAATTTCTCATAATTAAACATACCACATAATCTGGTATTTTTGGTTATGTTTGGGTAGCGTTGACAGTTCACGGCGTTGGCAGCGTCACAATTAGAGAGTTGATCAATTTCAGCAGTGTAGAGCGCTGACGAGCGTTCGTTCTGTGCAGTGCTATCACTTCACCATATGAGCGAACTTGGGTTTGACATTTGGAGACAGTCAAGGGCGGTAGAGAGCGTCTATTCTGTTTGACGCTTTAGTTTTCATGCACAAACAGTTCTAGCTTACCATCTTCAGTACCAGAACTCGGGACATCAGTATAACAAATTATAAAAAATGTAGTAATTTAGTAGGTAAACATTATGGAAACACAAAGTGCAGAATTCCTATTTAAAAATTTGTTGAAAACAAAAGTTTCATTTGGCTTTCTAGTTATAGCAAATATGGCAATAATGCTAGTCCAAGTTCATGTGATTTCCAAAATTCCGATCATTTATTTTGCCAGTTATGTTAAGTGTTTAATCAAGCAGTATCTAGTGGTTAGTGCGTACCTATTTCATTATTTTACTGGTCACATAGCCCCATAACCCTTTTCGTATTAGATATTTATAAGATAATATCACAGAATAAACACCTAACGGATTCAGAATGGACAGTCGCGGCGGCGCCGAGTAACCGAGTTCAGTTATGGTGGCCATATTAAAAGATAGCAGATCACGATCACGATCATTGCCCCGGAATCATGACCCAGTGGCCGATTGTTCTAGAACCTCGAGAAACGACCTTGCAACCTTGGACCCCAGGTGCAGAGGCGTGACGTCACCGCCCTTGGAGCCAGCTGCGATGGGTGCGTCATGCGGTTCCCAGAAAGGTCGAGCGAAGTCTAGATTGATCTCGAAGGAAATTACCCGAATATAAATACACGGCCGCCGGAGTTCTCGGTAGTTCTCATCAGACTCAAAGCGCGCGCGATATCAACGAACCGTGTGAAATAAATAACAAATAAATACAACCATATAAATCCTTACTGTTAAGCTGTATATAAATAATTATTAAATAAGTGCATCGTTGTTAGAAATAGTGCCTGTAGTTTATAAGTAATTCTGCCTTCATAATTCTTGTATTTTTAAATAATCATAATTAATCATAGTAAATAAACGTTTAAAACCAGAAGCGTTGTATAATTTTTAAATAGCCCGAAAGTAAAAACGTAACAATATGTTGGTGGCACTGTAAGTCTATGTCTAATTCGAGGTTATCAGGTTAGGTTTTGCGTCAGCCTGGGTCAAAACTGACGCAAAACCTAACCTGATAACCTCAAACTTGACACAGACTTACAGTGGCACCAACATATTATTCGTGATCTACCATCTTTCAATATGGCCGCCATAGCTGAAATCGGCTACTCGAACATCAGGCGCCGCCGCGAGTGTCGCTTCCGAGTCCGTTGGGTGTTTATTCTGTCATAACATAACAGATGATCCTCTAACAGTGTTGTCAAATTTAAAATTCTCACTTTAATATGTGTGCATTATACACTTTCTTTCCATTACAATTTTTCACTCAGAATTAATCAGGCTAAATGGCTATTGCCATTTCTAGGACACCCTGTATAAAAGGTGTTATAAAATAGACGTTGCTCGTAAATTTAATATCTACTGCCTCGACAATTTAGAAAAATAGAGAAAAAGTAATTTTAAAAAATACTTTTAATAGTGTTTAGCCACCAAATTTATCTATAATATTAAACAAGATCTTTGGTTACATTTGGAAGAAATCAAATTCAGAGAGTTGACTACACTAATTCATCACATAGAATAAACAAGACTGCAATAAACTTCCACATAAACTCAAAATATTTGCTCACCTAACATAGGATACGATATTAGATGGTAAACTGCAGGTAAAGTGATAGTCAGAGGTAGCTCTCCAACCATCTTGGCCAAGTAATACGCCGACAGTCGATAGGCCCCCGACTGCCTCTCCTTGTTTATTACTTCCCGCTCTGGTGGAACTAAAAGTCTACTATTAGCCATCCGAATCACATCACACAATAACGGCAACCTACACGAACTAAGTGCACCAAAATGCGCGAACAACATCCAATACGTCGTGGAGAAGAACATCCACCCTTGAATGTCGTGTAAAGCTTCCTCTCGTCGCTCTAGCTGGAACCACAGCAGGCCTGCTAGCAGCCCAAGCCCGATGGTTTGCACCCAGTTCAGCTTCGACAGCATCCTCGGCCGTGCCTCCTGGAAATTTCGCTGGGACAGCACTTTGAACTGCGTCCAGAAACTCGTGGGCCACGTGAAATAGCAGTCTGAGTCGCTGGTTTCTGAACTGACGGAAGATGAAGCGTGCGAGTGCGTGTCCAGCCACAGTCTTCTAACCTCTGGGTCGACAGAATTTAAGGTTTCCTCTGCAAGGAAATTGTGTTAGTCGGTTATAAGTGGCATATTTTAAACACTTACGGTCCAAATTGGGGTACGGTGACGCTACGGGGCGGGTTGGCGGGTCCCCGTACTTATCCAAAATGTACGGGCAGTCTTGACTTTGAAGTTCTACAGGGTAGTCTTTGCTCTTACGTGCTTCCTTGGCGGCTGCTACGATTTTTTGCCTAGTTTCCGCTGGACCCTTGACTTGTTCCACTGCAATGGAAATGCTATAAGTGAATTCCCTTTTCTTCCCTCGTTTACTTACATATGAAATCTGCTGGATTGTAGTGGGGTTTTATTGAAAAACCAATATTGCCAAAAAAGTCCACGACTTTAGAAGTATCACCATAGTAGGCGGACTCGCCGCCACATAACAGTAATAGTTTATCACATAGGTGAAAGATCTGCGACGATGGCTGGTGAAGGGTCACTACCACCGTCTTGCCTTCGGATACCGCGTATCGTTTCAATGTAGACATTAAATTGTACGCCGAATGTGAGTCTAAGCCTGAAGTTGGCTCCTGCAATAATAAAGCATTAGCTCATGCTACTGTGGGAAGCACCAGGAAATTTTAAAAATGGACAACTGGACACATGTCCCAAACACGCGAATTTCTACAATCAAGACTGCGGTAACTCTTCTGTTATTGTCAAATTCAGGTCTACACTTTGAAAATATAGTAATAATAATGTTGCTTCTCTCTATAGAGTAGCCAAAATATTTATTTTTCAAGGGCACACAGTAGAACAGCTCTTTACTAAAACCACATTCAGTACTTTCACACTTCAATGGCTAAATGTTTTTGATAGGTAGTGATTTATTTATAATATTTTTAACAGAAGCATATGCTGTAGAGAGGAGTGACGAACCACCCCACTAACAAAGTCAAAAGAGCTCTAAGGAGCGGCTTCAATTCCACATAGGAATGTATAGCCAGATATATATATGCTGTGATAGTGCCTGTTTGGAAAAAAAGTTAAAATATTTGACCTCCATTTTGTAATATTTCAAATGCTTTTTAGGGCTTTATTTTTCTTCTCACAAAGTTTTTACAAATCTGAAGTATTCTCTTCTATATACAAAAGACCTATTCTTCATTAGTTTCTGCAAAGTTTCTACTTTAAGATTTACGAAAAATCTTGCTACATCCCACATTACTGCAATTACAATAGTATATTACATACCGAGGTGGAAAGTGTTTCATTCCTGTCGAGTGAACTTCATCTCGAGACAGCAACGAAACTTTTCACCGTGGTATGTATACTATTTTATTTGCAACCACTTTATTCTAAACAATAATTGGAAAAATTATTATATTATGATACCTAGACCTTGTCCATTAACAAGCAAACAACCAAACAAACATGTTGTGACGCTCATGAATGGATCAACGAGATTCCCAGTCTCCCTACCTACTTAGGGGTCGGGAATGGATCGCGCATGAATGGATCAACGAGATTCCCAGTGACCCTACCTACTCAGCTGTCGGGAATGTATCGCGCATGAATGGATTAACGAGATTTCCATTGTCCCTACCTACACAGCAGGGGAATGGATTCATTTCCAACCGGCAATCACTTTTCCGACCGGTTGGAAAGTTACAAGTTGGGAATAGCTCATTTTCCAACTTTTTAAAAGCCAGTAATGATCTTATTACATATATAGTTGCGAATAAAATAATTTTCCTGTATAATAAAAATCGACATAAATTATTTTCCTGTCTGATAAAAATCAACATAAATATTTAATGCCACAACATGCACTGAACAGTTTTTAAACTTTTCATACTTTTTATAGACAACGATTATGCAACTTACAGTTTCCCTTAACTGCAACAAAATCAATTAATATACTTGAATGAAAAATTCGAATAGAAAATTTGACGCTACGCTATTCTAAGTGAATGAAAACTGCATGAATTTGTATTTATAAAAAACATGCTAACAATGGAAACATAAAACAGTGTTATATTAATTTTCTCCCGCGTACAATTTCGGGCACACGCCGCTGGTTTTAGATCAGTGGAAGGGCTGATTTGGCGCTGAGCGCGAGGCAGGGACCCGCATTTTTAGTGAAAATAGAAGGTTAGACACATCAAGCAAACCACACGTATCGTTTGGGGCCGGTGTAGCTTGCGCATGTTCGATTTCGTGATGCCATAGCAAGCAGAAGTAATATTACGTTTGTATCAGATAATCAACACTCCTGCAATGCTTAAAACCTTGGGGGTTCCACTTTCGTTATTTGAATTACCGTCAGACCAGAATCACGCATCACCCCTAATCATTCCAATTAGCGATGTGTCGATCCGGTCGGATTCGATACAAAGCATCGAATTCGGGGCAGGATCGATTTAGATCGAGTCCAAGTTTCGGTCCGGATTCGTTCCGAGGAACGAAAAGATCGCGAGGCGTCAATTCTCGCGGACATTCATTCCTTTGGCATTCCGTTATTCAATCCATTTCAATACAGAAAACAATGCAATGTGTTGATGGGGGAACAGCATATGATGATGGTGTTCGTTTTAGAGGCTCGACGTCGACAAACGACACATGATACGGCCGAAGTTGCATGCTTTTTTATCAGTCATCAGTGATTTATGGCTTTTGGCGGCTTTGTATGTGCCCAATTGATGTTTGAGACATATAAACATACTGAATTACCGACTGCGTGACCACCCACCAAAAACAAAGATACGCGCGTTGTTCGTTCCGGGTCCGGAATGACCGAGGACCCCGGGTGTCTGAAATGCACATTCAATTCCGATGTCGATCCGAGGATCGAATCCGATGGACTCGATCTCACTTGCGGAATGGGATTGGAATGAACGAGTCCGAAACTTCCCATCACTAATTCCAATCATAAGATGTCGGTACCACAGTGACGTCACCATTTCGAAAGCTGATCTTAAACCGTTGGAGGAAGGGGTGATTTGGCGCTGAGAACAAGGCAGGAACCCGTGTGTGCAGTAAAGACAGTAGGTTCAGTAACATCAAGCGAACTGCACGTACCATTTGTGGCCGATGCGGCTTCCGTGTTTTCAATTTCGTGATGGCATAGCAGGCCAGTGACGTAGCCAGGGGAGAGACACAGGGAACTAAAGCCATTTCCGAAATCTATCATAACATTTTACAATTCAACAATGTAAATTTGTACACTTTTCGTTCCAAGAGTATAAATTGATTCGAATATTTACTTGAAATGTGTTTTTCATTTGCGGATATTTTTAAACCAGTCGCCTTGCAAATTATGACAAAGAATAAATCAAGAAGATTGTAATTGTAATTTTATAAAATTAAAATGTGTACATTACTAACGTTTACGATTATATTATTATTAAATTGCTGATTTGAAAAATATAGTAATCACTAATTTCACTAGCTTAGAATTTGTAATATACTTCAGAAAACATTCACAGTTCCTCCCCCGGTTTTGTTGGCATTAAGATTACCATCTCTGGACAAAATACGAAACAAAATACTAGCGACGTCTCTATAGCAGGCAGAAGTAATATTACGATTGTTCCGGATAATCAAAACTCCTGCAGTGCTTAAGCCCTTGGGGTCTCAACTTTCGTTATTTAAATTTTTATCGTAGAATTACGCATCGCCCCGAACCTTTCCGTTTTTTCTTGTATTTCTGAGTGTTCAGTATAACGTAGTATAACAGTATCAATTTTCATTGTATTTATTGTTCTTTGTAAAGCACACATGCAGTCGCATTTACAAGTGACTTCATAGAGCAAATATGACACGTAAATTTTGCTGCAAGGAAAAATTTGAATTACGCTGATGCTAAATTGAAAGTAAAAAAAACATGGAGGGGAGCCATACACATCACAGGAGAAGATCTAGAAAAGGCAATAGCTAAAATTAAACAAGGTAAATGGATCAAATAATGATCAAATAAGCAAGAGAAAAAACAGAGAAAGAACTATTAAAAGTGATCAGTGGGAACGAAATACTCAGATGATTGCAGGTCGGAATAATAACCCTTATATACAAAAATAGAAACTCAAGAGCACTATAGAGGGATAATCCTGCTAAGCATACCGGGCAAAATATATGTAAGGATCATTGAAGAAAAGCTTAGAGAATAACTGGAAAACCACAGTGCGGGTTCTATACCAACAGAAGCATACCAGACTTGATCTTAATGCTAAGGAAGGTTAATGAAGCAAACCATCATTACAAATGGAGAGCTATGTTATCTTATCTAGATTTTGACAAAACATTTAATAAAATAGAAGAGAAGATGTGAGAAGCTGCCTAGAAAAAGAGGACTCAAAGAAGAATTGAAAGAAGCAACCTTTGCAGAAAGTTCAAAAAGTATGTAAGGAAAAATGAATGCTAAAACACATTTAAAATAAAAATAAGACTACAACAACGTATATTACGCCCATTACTATTTGCAGTAGTGCTAGATGGTGTAATTAGGGTGCAAGAACAAATCAAGACTATAATATAGTACACAAGACTTCTGGAAAATTAAGAAAATACAAATTACGCAAATGGTGTATGCTACACCAATTTTAGGAACAATGGAAGAAGACCTTGAACAACACGTAGAAAAATATATTTAGAAGAGATGAATAAAAAAATATTTAAAGTATGATGCTGATCAATTTTGACAAAGTCAGAGAATCGTGGACTACAACAAAGCAAACTAGGAAGTATGGAAATGCGATTTCTGAGAAAAATAGTATCAGAAATGAGGACGAGGAAGACCACGAAAAACCTAGCTAGATGAGGTGAAAAAAGCAGCAGAAATAAAGGAATTAATTGGAGATCCTGAGATCAATAAAACAGGTCACAGCAGATCAGAACGAGTGGAAAAAATGTGGAAGCTGATATATCAGGCATAGCAGAAGAAAACCGCCTTACACCGAAAGGTACTAAAAGGTTTTGAATTAAATAAGTAAGAGAAAAATTCCCAGCACAGGAATTAGTAGATCGAAAAATAACTAAAAATTAAAGAATATGGCAAAACAGGAATCAAGAGAACAATAACAGAAAGATTACCAGAAGATCAAACATTAGAAACAAGAAACATCAAAGTTGGAAACAAGAAACAGCAAAGTTAGAAACAAGAAACAGCGAAGAACAAATCCAAAATTAAAAATCTAGAACTAGCCAAAAACAAAAAACCATTCAAAATATATTAGCATCATTTGCCAAAGCAAACACATATTCAAACTGTATATCAAAAAACAAAAAACTCGTACAAACAAAACTAGATAGCAACAACACGTTTATTAATGCTAATGAGACATCAACGATTAGAGTACTCACTAGCAGCCTGGTCAACTATAGGAAAAATGATCAAAACCTCAATAACAAAATACTACCAATCAGGATAACCTTATATTATAAAAACTTACAACAAAAACTAAAACGCCAGATAGGTACAATCAATGTAACAACATTGACAAGACAAGGAAAGGATAAAGGTCAAGATGGAGTTGATTTTTGGGTTAATGATTCTATGACTAACACTATAAAATACATTCTCTGATAACACTGCAATAACAACGAAAGTATTCAATGCATTCAAATAATACCCACTCTAACCTACGGTGTTACTCAATAAAACACTTTAAAATAAATCACATGCGTGTAACACAAACAAAAATGGAGAGGTCTGTCTTGCGAAGAAGAAGAAGAATCCAAAAATTAAAGTGTTTGAAATTAGAAGAGTTGTGGATGCAGTTGAATAAGTAAAGTAGTAAAAATGGAACTGGATAGGTTATTTGAGTCAATTGAAAGAAGATAAATTGATCACAAGAGCAACAAGATGGAAAGACAGTGGACACGTATGGAGAGAACATTCAATAACTAGATTGGTTAATGATATTACCAAACATGCAGAAGAGATTTTTTAACAAAAAAACTCTCGACAAACAAACTTCGAGACTTGATGGAGGAGGCTCTCTCATTAACAAAGGAGCGGAAATACCTAAGATCAGCAGGGAAAGGAAAAATCAACAAGAAATATCACTCTTTCAAGTTATCATCGTTACAAATATGGAATCGATGATTTGAGTGTTTATTGTACAAGTGAGAAATCTGGAACGTAAGCGACAATGGACTGTTAAGAAAGCAACAAATTCAATCAGTTTTTCGCAAGAGGTCAGTTTTAATGGTTGATATTAAAAATCATGAGAATGGCTCTAATGATTATAGCAATACAGCCCAAACACTGTTTTTCAAATTCAAAAGTAACGACCACTATTACTATAACATAAATACAAACTCTGTGCATACATTGTTCTTATATTAAGCAGATGCAATGCAGCATGCTCTTGTTCCCATTGGTCAATTGAATGAAGAAGCTCAAGAATTTAATCACAGATTGGATATTTGGATTATTTAGAGACTACCGAAAACATCAAGTAAGAAAAATGTGGAGGACGTCAAATAAAGAAAATATTCTTGAAAGATTACTGTTGGCTATTAGTGACCTCCAATGTAAAGCTACTGGGAACTTGCTTTGGGAGGTCGTAGAAATTTTAGGTTTAGAAAACTAATTGTAAAGCTCGGAGTAATATGATCGTGACTGCATCTCTACCAAAAACAAAATTTCATTCTGAACCATTTCATAATCCTACAAAACATAAATTCATTGTAGACTTGTAATCTATTTAAAATTTTATAATTAATAATTTTCAAGTTAATTTATTTTGTTAACAATATAGAATGTGTTTTTATTTTATGATGCCATAGCATTACGGTTATAAAAGAAGTGCTTAAGCCCTTGGGATTCCGCTTTCGTTATTTGAATTACCATCGAACCCCAAAGGTGGATTTCTATCATCCCGAATCTTTGCGTTGGCTTTTCCGTAAATAATACCACCGTATCGTCACCTGTGACCTGTTATTTCTGTGATTTCTATCAAAAACAGGATTTCATTCTAAAAAATTATTTAACTATCGAGCTATTTTTTTTTGTGAACAACATAGATGTTGTACTCCATCTTATAGCGTAAATAGTGACTGTTTTATTTACTGTAATTAAATCTTTCTTCATGATTTAATGCCTTTCTAACCACTGATTCATAGCCTTTATCGTTATCTTCTTCCACCTCTCGGTGTCGAGGATTATTCATACCGCGCGAAAAGTGCAACGGAGACAACGGGTAACATTCAGCGGATATTACCCTCGTCCGCATCCAAACACCCACCACATTCGATGGTTTTTTTAGATATTTAACTTATAAAATCTGCAACTATGGACTATAATGAAGGTCATACGTCCAAAAGTTTCCAAAATACCGTTCTACTGTGGCCGTCCGACACTGAGCAGTCAAATATCCACACCTACTTACATCTAACAGCATAAGAGACGGATTGGTGAGAAGTTCGCAGGCGATGTTGGCCCGCTTCTTCTCGCCGCCGCTCAGGCCGCGCTTTATATAGTCCCCTATGATGGTGTCCTGGCAGCTGGAGAGCTCCAGGACGTCGATGATGTGGTCCACGTACTGCATCTTCTGCGAGTGGCTCATGGTGTCGGGCAGCCGCAGCCGCGCCGTGAACTCCAGCGTCTGCCGCAGCGTAAGGTCCGCGAAGAAAATGTCCTGCTGGAGCACGTAGCACATCCGCCGCTTCCAGCGCTTGCAGAGGTTGTCCCTGTTGAGCAGGATCTGACCGGAGTCGAGTTTTAGGCGACCGCTGAGACAGTTCAGCAGGGTTGTCTTTCCACACCCGGAAGGGCCCAAGACCGCGAGCAGTTGCCCAGGGCGCACCAGACCGTCGACGTCCCGCAGGATCTGTCGGGAGCCCGCACTCACGGTCAGGCCCCGGAAGGCCAAATGCACTGGCAGCGGTCGATGGTCCGTAATTAGACATGGAAAGTGCACTGCGGATGTCTCTGATCTGGAACGAAAACATGTTTGTACATTCGGTTGTTTTTAGAGGTCAACATGACAAATCAACAAATTATGGGTTGCAGTTTGCAATTAACAAAGATCATATGCCTATTCTACTTATCTCGATTTTTCATCAAATGCTTATGGCGTGTCCACTGTTGGATGCTTTTGGATTTCGTCGACAATATAAGTAACGCCGCCGCTCAGGATTTGCAAAGCTCCCTATAATATGTATGCTATAAAGGATTTTTGGTAGCGCTTTTTGCGACTTATCGGCATGCCCATAATGCGTCTTCGTTAATACAAATTTAAAGCGAGAAAGCTAACAGCACGTGACTCCAGGACCCGATTAAAGTGAAGCCTTTCAAACTTAATTTGTTGTGGAAAACCTAATCTTGATAGTACACATTTTGCCTGACACGAGTCGTGAAGAGATGTGCTGAGGCATGTTGTTACGCCGCCGCCGCATATCGTTGTGTTTTCCCGACTTGCCTTGAAGCCAGGCCGTTATTAGGCAAGTAATTGCATACTTTCGTTAACTTTAACAAGTGAACAAGTACTACGAAAACCCAATGGCGTATCTACCGAAATGATTGTTTTCGATATTATAAGTAGCACTTATCGTCGCAGCAACTGTTACGACTACAACATACCTTGAATACAGTATCGTGGACAGTTTTGGTGGAACGGCTAAGAGAAAACTACCGAACAATTCACAAACGGCACAAAAAATTTAGTGTAATTTAGGTACTTCGATCATATTGTATTGTGCATTCAGACAAATTTGGCTAGGCCTTGTCGTCGAGGTATGATGGAAGCGACGAACTTCGTTCCATTGTTTTGGAATTGTTTTCACTGAATAATAAGTCAATAAATGAGACTATAGATAGATTTGTTTTCATTGGGATCAAGTTAAGGCACACCGAGGCAAATTAACTAGTGAAATGAAACGAATCCTTTTCAGCAACTTTTGTATTCTGAGCCGGACTGAGATATTAAGTTGGTAGCCTGAGCCTGGCCTGAAAAATAAAAGTCCCAAGTCAAGTAAGTAGTCCCATATTAGAGGACGTGACCGATTCCAACATTTTACGCATATTTTTCGCAGTGGTATCCAGATTAAATATAAAACCACGAATTTTGACAAATAATTAGTAGAGCCGTACTGTCGAGATCAGATGGATCCTACCCCTGAGCTAGTTGAGGGCTGACCGGAGGCCTACGTAGCTGACCTCCCAATGCCATAAGCGTGTTGTAAGTAGGTATGGTTGTAGCACGTAATACCATAGCGCAGTGTATGTTAGAATTTTACATCATTATCCTATTTTATGAACAACCTAACCTAAAACTACAATCTATTCTACTGTTTTATAAGGTAATTGTGGTTGAATAGTTGGTAAACCAGAACAGCCCTCCAAAGATACAGCATATTGTTCTAGAAGGTAGGGGAATCGTACTTCCAGGATCAGCATACGAGGCTGCACTGGATGAACGTTACAGTGATACAGTTGACAATCTTCAATTGCTCTCTTAAGGTATAGAAAGATAACTTAGAAGTTACGTAATCGTATTTTTCGGCTTCAGCAACTAACGAAAAACCATATTCTGATAATATTTGACTTCTCTTTCGTATTCAGCATATGTAACTACAATAAATTCTGCGTTCGTTAATGTTTGTATAAAGATAAAAATGGAACTGTTAGAAATTCTTCTCAACAACTGCTTCGACAAGAAAAATTTGTTTTCGATAATATGAGTATATAGTACCGCAACTTTTACAACTTACATAGTTTGAATCCAGTTTTGTGAAAAGCTTTGGTGGAACGGTTGAGAGAATACTACCGAACCATTCCCAAGCGACATAAAAAATTGTTTTAAAAATTCGAAATCACTTTTTCGTCGCTAAGATACAGTAGTACATTTTGAAGTCGTTTGTTTTTTTAAGAAGAGATGTTACAGCAGTTTTTTTAAGATTTTCAATACATGAAATTTGTTTAGAAATTACGAAAAAGAATTTCCTCTTCGTGTCCATTATTGCTGAGTCAAACCTAAAAATAGCGTTTTCATTAAAGCGAATTGTAGTAATCGTGTTAATTGATTTAAGAGTTCACTGACGTGGTTCACATCAATTTCATAACTCAGCAGTAATAATCGCGATCAACAAGCAAACTTGAAGGTTACAGTAACAGGAATTAGTCGCTCGTCATCAAAATTACCTAACTTTAGATTTGATAGTTCTCGCAAAATTAGAAGAACTTAATAGAAAAAATTGACGCGATATAATTGCACTCCGCAGGTATATCCATATCTACAGTTTTAACATCTGCGGGTTTTTTTAGGCCATAAATTTAATTTCTTGTAGAAAACCTAATCCCGATAGTACAAAATCAAGGGTTGGGCAATATCGTGCAAGCTGAAATGTAACAATGCAGGCTGTACTCCGTGATAGATATTTTCCCTTGCTGACGCCTGCAGTTATGCCGCGCCGCCTTGTATTTTTCCCCGAGTTGCCTTAAAGCCAGTCCGTTATTAGGCAAGTAATTGCACGCATTCATTAACTGTAACAAGTGAACAAGTGCTACGAAAACCCAGTAGCCTACCTTCATTTTAGGAATTGTTGCATGCGTTTTTGTTTCTTTTGTGTAATTTAGGTACTTGATCATGTTGTATTATGTATTCGGAAGAATTTTGCTAGGCCTTGCCGCCTTTTTAACATATGCATGTTTGGCGTGACAATCATTCATGTTTCTTTCACCACATATTTTTTAGGCCATAAAAGGACATTAGTTAAATGATAAAACCAGATCGACGATCGATTGGAGAAAAAGGAATGAATACAAAAATACCAAGTAATTCATGGACAAATGATAGTAGAAATAGGGATGAAAAGAAGGAAACAATTGGCAAAATGAAGGTAATGGCAAAAAAAGAAATAAGTAGAGAAGAACATAGATAACAGGGGTGGAATTATGAGAAGAAGAAGCACAATGCTCTAAGTTAGTGGAATACTAAATTCCAAGAGAACGTCTGCAACAATTAGCCATTTTCGCACATCCTCTTTAACGAACGCGTGCAGCGCGCGCCGAAACGTTGTCTATTTAAACGGATCGCTCCGTCCTTTCGCGTGACGTAACTAGGAATTTTTGCCCCTGGCGAAGTGGAGTCCAGAATCGATAGGCGGTCAGCCGGCACGTGACCCGACGACCTTTCGTGACCCCAAAGTGCAACGCACTACACCTGCACCCCAAACGCTCGTTCCAGCACATTTCGGGGCATCCCTAACAGCCTTGCAGTCGCATAATCGTAATTGCTTCCTCCCAAATCTCCCACCTCTGCATATCACTCGCTCCATAAAAATATCGTTGACTCTAGTCTACACCCGGAATCATCAGCGTGGTAAAAATAGTCGGGAATATTTTTACTTGCCTCCACTGTTCGTCGGCATTGTTTCGCCGGAATTTTGAGTATTTAATCGCGCGCGCTCGCGCATCTACAATGAGCACAATACCGTATTTTAATGGGTTTAGTATTAACCGTAACGGTGGTAATAGCGGAATTATGAATAATTATCTGCTCGTATTGTTCGGCATCTAGAGGGCCTTCCTGCACGCCTGGGTACGGGGTCAAGCCGTATAAAAGAAGCAGTATTGAATTCAATTTGAGTTGAGCTAAAACAATAAATGCAAGATGTCCAGAAACTGGAAGAACAAACATTAACATTTCCCACCATGAGAGGCACAGCTTCACAGAACTTTAATTATGTGTTCCTTCATGTTTGTTCCACTTTAGGAAGGTAAATCGAAAGCCGAATTTAGTAATATTTCCACGCTTGGGCTAAAAATATAGATAGAAAATACCTTATATTTGGAGGAACGAACTTTCACACGATTCAACACTTGTATAGGTTCCTCTAATACATTTCTGAAATTCAATACTAAGGTAGATTAAGGTCAACGAATCCAAATAATTCCATATAGCGTTCGCCCTCCATAAAGGCCGCTGTCCTACAGTCACCCTCAATAAAACAGACATACCACAAAAAGATGAAATACCTGTGACTACACCTGCATTCAAAACTAAATTGGACACAATATCGTTTATAACACACAATGAATTGACCAAAAAATAAAAGGCGATGACTAGCTGATATGATGAAAATCTCATCTAGCCATTGAAAATAAATTACTCGATGAAGTAGAATTGTCATTATGCAGAAATCCCAATCCAAAATACTTTCGAGTCGTGGCAAACGCTCCATGGTTTGTTTGAAATTAAATTATACCCTAGGTACTGATTTAAAAATCCGAGAGGCCATGAACACTACAACAATTTGGAAGGCTGAAAAGACTCTGACCCATATACCTACAATAAAACTGAGATGACATTGTTTTATGGTCTTCTTATCGCGCCAAAGTATTTCAGAGACAGAAAAGAAAACTACAAACCTAGTAGAGAAGTTAAGAGAAAGAAGGTTATGGTGATAGGATCACATTCAGAGAAGAGACTAAGATCATATGTTAGGAAAATTGGAAAGAAAGAACTCTCTAAGAAGTAAGATCAGTGATGACTTATAGCTACTACAGCTCAATAAAAAAAATAGGATTAAAACCATATCGCTGATCTCGTGTAAAGACTCGTTTTTTAATGCTTGCAACTGTATCTTTGTCCTATGTACCTCTTCATCCTCAACTATCTATCGACTTAGATCAAGATATATGATCTTCTAAACAGCAGAATTTGAATGCGACAGAAATCAAAACGACTAACGTAGTAGATGAGTTACAAGAAAGAAGGTTAGCGTGGTACGGCCATAAACAGAGAAGAGAGGAAGAGCAGATGTTAAGAAGAGTAGAGAAGAAAGAAATCCCAGGTACTAGGAAGAGACACGCCAAAAATAACAATAAAAAGTAAGGCGAGTGACTTACAGACTGAACTGTAACGCAGAAAATGCCCAAAACATACGCAGATAGAAGCATCATTGCCATATCGTCGACCGCGTGTAGAGAAAACCCCTATATTTATCATCACGGTATAGGCGACCCGTCTTTTAATGGTTGCAACTCTATCTTTGTTTTATGTTAGGACCTCTTCATCGTTAACTATCGACTCAGTTCAAGATAATTGATCTTCTAAATATCAGAATTCAAATGCGGTAGAAATGAAAACGACTAACTTAGTAGATAAGTTACAAGAAAGAAGATTAGAGTGGTGAGGTCATATACAGAGAAGAGAGGAAGAGCATATGTTAAAGAGTGGAGAAGAAATAAATCCCAGGTACTAAAATGAGGCAAGCCAAATGTAACAATAAGAAGTAAGATCAGGTATGAACTATAGGTTAAACTGCAACCTAGAACGTGCCCAAAACATCCACATGAGAGCGTCGTTGCTATATCGCCGACAGCGTGTAGAGAAAAAACCCTATATTTATCACTACGGTATAAGCGACTCGTCTTTTAATAGCTGGAACTCTATCTTTGCCCTATGTTAGGACCTCTTCATTGTTAACTATCGACTCAGTTCAAGATGTATGATCTTCTATCAGAATTAAAATGCGATAGAAATACAAACCAGTAACGTAGTAGATTATATAAGTTACAAGAAAGAAGGTTAGGGTGGTGAGGTCATATACAGAGAAGAGAAAAAGATCATATGTTAAAGAGTGGAGAAGAAAGAAATTCCAAGTACTAAAATGAGGCAAGCCCAAAGTAGCAATAAGAAGTAACATCAGGGATGACTTATACGTTAAACTGTAACCCAGAAGATGCCCAAAACATATCCAGATGAGAGCGTCGTTACTATATCGCCGACTGAGTGTAGTGAAGAAGCCCTATATTTATCACTACGGTCAAGACCACTCGTCCTTTAATGGTTGTAACAAGATATTTGTGCTATCTCATTACTTCATCAATAGTCATTTATTTAGTTCAAGATGTATATACAGAAATGAAAACGGTTACCATAGTACTGAAGTTAAGAGAAAAAAAGGTTAGGGTGGTGGGGTCATAAACGGAAAGGAGAAAAAGTGCATATGTTAAGAAGAAATACCAGGTACTACGAAGAGGCAGGCCAAAACGAACACTCATAAACAAGATCAGTGATAACTTACGGGTTCAAGTGTAACTACGGTAAAGACTGCTCGTGTTTTAATGATTGCAACTCGATCTTTATCCTATGTATGTGCTGCAACATAGGCGATCTACTTAGTTCAAGAGTATGTCACTCTTCTAAATATCAGAGTTCGAATGCAATCAATGTCTTTACAATATATTTAGGATGCCCCCCCTTGATTAATTGTTTAGACTATATTTATCATTAGGTTTTACCTCACGGGATATGGAGGGATACAATGTTATTGAGAAAATCATAAAAACGGCTAGCGTAGTAGAGATAGAGAAGTTAAGTGAAATGAGGTTAGAGTGATGCGGTCATATGGAAAGAATAGAAGAAGAGCATATGTTACGAAGAAATCCCAGGTACTAAGTAAAGGCAGGACAAAAGAGCCATTAAGAAGTAACAGTAATGACTGATGAGTTACGGTTCGAACTGTAAGCCAGAAAATGCCTAAAACATATCCAGACTGGATCGTCGTTGCCATATCGTCGACCTCGTGTAGAAAAACTACCTATATTTATCACTAAGGTAAAGGACTAGTCTTCTTTTAACGGTCGCAACTCGATCTTTGCCTTATGTTAGTACTTCATCATTGGCTATCCACTTAGTTCACGATATATGTTCTTTTAAATATAAGAATTCGAATGCTTGCAGTGTGTTTACAATATAAGATTTTAAGTTTTGAGGTCTCAATATCATACAATAGTATGATGAATTAAGATGAATAACAAGCGACTATCAGCCACAATTGATGATTTTCAAGCAAGCGCCGAACAAAGACTTCACTTGGAAATTTGAAGTTAAGGTGCCTCTTTGGCAAAGGTGAACTATACGATCTATCAAGTAATCTAAATTGTCTTCCACTGACTACCGTTGTTAATAAACTATAATTGTAATCGTAGCTCTTTGTTCCTTCAACGAATTTGACACCGATACAGTTGTTCAATGTTACATTTATTTTATCATATATACATATACATACATAGCGAGTGAAGCTGCGTGCGCGTGTCACGCTGCCTCGTCACCGATTGGACTTGCTTCTTAACGTCGTCACCTTTCCCTTCATAATGCAATGATAAGCCTTGTGTTGCGTAGCGTTCTTAACCGAATAACTAAGGCGTCTGATTAGACTTCAAATTCCCTCTGGCAGCGTATGTTCGAATCTTACCGACTGCAATATTTTTATAAAATTAATGTAATTCACATTGCTAAGTGCTTCATTCAGCTGTTTTTCATTTGAATGCAGGAACCGATTCAAATAATCAATAAAGACGGACTGAAAAAAGTAGGTGCACCACCCAACCTAAAGACAGACTAAAAAATGAGTCTCGGATAGATGGTGCAGAAGGAAAAGTAGGAAAGTATGCGAAAAATGTGTGCACCATCGATCCTAGAAAAAATACTTCACGTGGTAGAAGAGGAAAGACTGAAGGTTCGTCTTATGACGCTCTGGTCAAGCTAGCGTTATTAGTTATTATGTTATAAAGCGTTACAATACGTATTCACGCTGTTTAGATTGGGATATAAAACATAGAAATAGTCGCACCAATCTTGCCATCGGAACTAGTACCTCAAAAGTAATAACATTTAAAATATTCTTATATAGAAATACTGTAAACTAACAAATTGAGATTTTTTAAATTTTCGATGTCTATTAATGTTGAACTCTAGTTTTAAATTAATTAAATAGATACTTATATCTTTGTACGATTAGTTTTCACCTTTTCCTTTAAATTCAAACTATTATCACGGTTTTGTGCAGTTTTGCCTAAATTATTCACAAGCACTTTCAGTGCAATTCTTAAGTTTATAAAGTTATTATCCGAAAGTGCCATCGCATTTGAACACCCAATATACTTTTGCCGCCATTTCGTTTGTCCGTGAAAAATCGCAAAATTTTAGTTTCCATGAGAAAATTTACCGGGCGTTCTCATTGGTTATCTACGCACCCCCACTGGACTTGCGGGTAGCATACAAAAATTTTAACTTCGTTTTTAAGCAGAATCATGTTAACCATCCAACAACGCAGACGCCACTCAAACTGCTATTTGCATATATTATGTGAATATAATCTAAAACTGCATCAACAATCCAATTATCTCGAAAACGTTTACTGTTTGTACTTTAAAATAGCATTACAGTCCAACTTATATCCCAGTTTTAGGTTGATTACCCTAACAGGGTCACATTTGTGTATCCAACACTACAATGGATCTCCCATAGAATTTCCAAATTTTTATTCATTTTAAATTTTCGCTTTGTAAACTTTCGTTTGGGGCATTGATCGGTTCAAGGTTTGATGTTGCAAGCATTATTTATCAGTCATAGCCGTTTCGAACTGTTGACAAGATTTATTATTTAATAATTGTTGGAAGAGTTTAATACCTCGTTTGCGATTGAGAACATGATGATGAAGATGAAAAAGAAGATAGAATATTTTACTATTATTTAAACTTTGAAACATATGTACATTATTAAGTGTAATTTTTCAGTTATTCCACGACGTTTGCATCTGAGTATATACAGTTTACTAGTTCTCAGCCTTGTTTATCTGGTTCTACCGTTTTCATAACAATAGCACAACTTAGTGTTGCTGGCGCCACTGTCAAAGAGCATCTTCCACAAATGTTGACACTCATCTTTTAGCTAACCACGTTCTATTAAATGATAATAAAATAATAAAAACAGAAAAGATATCTATAAAAACAACATGAAGCATGTAAATTCATGTCATTTGCCTTTAACTTATTATACTCGAAAACACCTAATATGCGTCACAACGTATATAAAAAATTCCATTAATGGTTCGCAAGGCGAACAATCGAAATGCACCTCATTTCAAAAGTCTGAATATTCTCAATGCCACGAGTAATTTGTGGATAATCGTAATTAGCATTTTTATGTGGTGCACATTTAAAAATTCAAAATCCCAAGGTTACTAGACTGCAGGCCTTCGTACTCGTAAACGATTTCTTCAGATTTGCATAAGTAAATCCGGCTGAATTTACTACCGAAACGACGATAACAGATGGGTTGCCGTTGGCGAAGCCGTTTACTTCTTTTCCAAATATTTTCAGAACACACAGTTGACTATTACCATCGTTCACAACCGGCTATAAACTAGTGAAAGCAAGCCAAAATTTAGTATCCCATTAAAAAAGAAAGTGCAGAAGACGAAATTTGTGAAAATGGGTGTGGCCCAAGAAAGGACTCTTGAGGAGCATTCGTCATCCTGCCAGGCCGCTATTATTGTTTCTAAATTGTGCTGTCGTGGGTGAACAACCTTTTCTTTTTTGAATTACATCATTTAGCTGTTTGGGCAGCAGACGAGACACAAATTCGGAATAATAATCAGCCATCTCAATCTCATACACTGACTGACCACTGCAATAAAAACCACTTGTGCGGGTGCTTGGACGATGGATTTCTACAGCTGGTTATTTTTAGGTTATTGCAAACTATGGTCGTTTAATAAATTTTAGAAACACTCCAGTCAAGTACCATCTATTCTTAGAAATCCATTGGATCGGTACCAAGAACGTGGTATCAGTGAAAGCTGCTCTGTGCAGAATTAAAAATACTCAAAACACCCGCATTTTGTTTAGATTTCAGACTTCTATAGCATTATATGATAGGGGCAGCACTGATATTGACATAAAACTGCTTCTTTTACATATACAGTGTGTTCGTAGCAAAATTTAAACTTCCGTAAACCGACAAGCTTCGGTATTTTAGGGTGGTGTTTTTTTTTGTAAAGAATATGTCTGTTTCCAATCATACCAGTTTGTATCCTAAAAAATTGAAGAATTGTAGAAACAAGAACAATTTATCGTGCTCCGTGTAGAAAGAAGTACCACTTCCAAGGTTTTAAATAGTCGCACAATAAAAATCCTAAGAGGGTTAGATGAGCTGAGCGTCATTGCCACTATTCAGTGGGCTAGTCGATCTTTCTCGATTAATAAATAGACATTGATCTTTCTCATTATAAATCTAACCCATAAGAAACATGACATTTGTACCACATGACTTGTTTGTATAAGTTATTATTTTGAAAAAATATCAGCTATTTGTCAACTAGCTTTTCATACATTTTTCACATGTCAAGTAAGCTTTTGGTCTGGCGATTCTCACTGACTCAACAATCCTGATACTTTGAATTATCATCAGTGTCAAATATTTAAAATTTTACCTCCGCAAGGTAAAATGAGGTTATCCTTATCTATAATACATATACATACCTGCAGCTTTAAAATGAAGATAAATCAAGAAAATACTCGTTTTGGTAAGATTTTACGTTTTATCGTATCTATTCATTCCTATTGTCTTAATAATTTTTAAAACTTTTGAATTATTTCATGTATAATTTCAGATAAAATCCCTCACGTCATTTGCTAAGCAAATTTTTCAAAATTATGGTACGTACACAGTTTAGCCGATTAAACTTAATGTACTCGGGATGTAAATAACCCCTGATTATATAGCAAATGAATTAAATCACGAATCAGTTTGAATCGTGAATCAATTAAAATTGCAAATTGATTTGAACGGAGAAGCGATTTCAGTCGTGAATCTAATCTAAGCGAATCGAATATTCTCGGTTAAGCTATTTTTTTATTAATTGGATTAAATCGTGAATCAATTCAGATCACGAATCAATTCGAATCGTGAATTGAATGAAATTGTGTGTCGACTGGCATGCAGATGCGATTCTAGTCATGAATCAAATCGAATCTTCGCGATCGATTCATCATTTTTTTATTGATTGGATTAAATAGTGGATCAATTGGAATCGTGAAAATTCGAAACGTGAATCAATTCAAATTACGAATAAGTTCGGATCGATATGAATGAAGAAGTGATTCTAGTCGTGTCGAGTCGAATCTTATCGATTAATCTATTTGTCGATTTTGTTATTAGTTGGATTAAATAGTGAATCAATTCGAATAGTGATGGATTAAAACTGCAAATTCAGTTTAATAAAAAATCAATTCCAGTTGTGAATCGAATTGAATCTTCTCGATTACTTGAGTTTTTTTATTAAACTGATTAAACAGTGAATTAATACAAATCACAAATCAGCTCGAATCGTGAATCGATTGAAACTGTAAATCCATTTGAATGAAATTCCAATCGTGAATCGAGTCGAATATTCTCGAGTGATCGATCTGTCGATTTTTTTATTAGTTGGGTTAAATAGTGAATCAATTCGAATCGTGATCGATTGAAACTGCGAATCCAGTTCAATAAAAAATCAATTCCAGTCGTGAATCGATTCGAATCGAATCTTCACGATTACTTGATTTTTTATTAAACGGATTCAACAGGGAATTAATTCAAATCACAAATCAGTTCGAAGCATGAATCGATTGAAACTGCAAATCAATTTGAATGAAGAAGCGATTCCAGTCGTGAATCGAGTCGAACATCTCGATTAATCGATTTATTTATTAATTGGATAAATCGTGCATCGATTCAAATCATAAATCAGTTCGATTCAAATATTAATTTATCTAGTTTTAAATTAATCAGATTATATAGTTGACCAATTCAAATCCATAATCAATTCGACATTCAAGTCGTAAATCTTTTGAAAGTATCAACCAATTTATTTACTTTTAAATGAAGCAGATTAAATCGTGGATGGAAGCGAATCGCATCTTTTCCATTAATAGATTTACCGCTTTTTTATTAATCAGATTCAATCGTGGATCAACTGGAATCGATTGAAACTGTGCATCCAGCCTAATAAATAAAAAGACGATTCCAGTCGTGAATCAAATCGAATCGTGAGGTATTGAAACTACAAATCGATTCGAATGAAGAAGCGATACCAGTCGCGAATTGTATTGTGGGTATTTTCGAAATGTGCATAGAATATTTCCATTTTAATGTTTTCAAAAGCGCAGGTTAAAAACAAAGATTAAGATAAAATCATTATGCATTTTGTCTACCTAAAGAACGTCTCGAATGGGTACCATACGAAGAAGAAAACTAGATCGACCAGGAACACGATGAAGATGGATAAAAATGACAATGGATAGAAGATAACTAGATGAAAATTCTTCTTCTTCTTCGACTTCCTTTAGGTTTTGCCTGTTCAGCTTTGACATTAAATATTGCCTGTGGGTGGTGACTTAATAGAGAACGAAACGTAACTTTGTGCCCATCGCTGTTGATTGGGTTGTTGATTACTTTTCAACATAGTAAGTGGGTCATGATTTTATATGCGTCGTTTCTTTTCAAACAGAATCATGGACACCCCGTACTTCGCATTAAGTACAGTTCTGAAGCAATGTCATACCCGATCGCTAGAGTGCAGCACGAAAGTCAAATTATAGTAAGAATTTCCACTTTCAAAATTATGGCCAGTTACCCAGCACTGGTACAAAGCATCAACAAAAATAATTAAGATTTTTCAAGCAATCTAGAAAATAAGAAGTGGACGTTTAAAGTCTTTGGAACAGTTCCAACACAAAATACTATTCCCCAGCGCTTCTTCGTTAATATCCCCCTCGGCGGAGATGTGATAAGAACAAATCCAGAAAGTGGATTATGCGCTATCTAGGCCACATCTTGTTGTTTACGAAGTACCGTTAGGCTACTTCCATAACGGGCGAGATTTGAAATCAAAATGCTGTTGACATGTAAATGAGGCACTTTGTAAGCAAATCCAATTACACATTTCGGCGAGCGGTATTAAAAATTTTATGTGGCAGAAGAATTCGGTCTCATTGTTGAACTGGATGCACGAGAGCACTGCAAATAGGACGCGAGTAGTTTCTTAACTAAACTTGAGCCTCCTGTACAGTTAGTTAAGTATTTACATGATCTACTCAAATCTTAAGTTAACATAGTTGAGTGACGAAGTAAAAAATTACTGGTCTTTTGTTGTTGTAGTAATAGTAATTGTAAAATCTAATACAGCCACTAAGTGCTATCTGTATCTCGGAAAACGTTTTACATATTTTAACCTGCGTTAAAAAAGTTCTGTTGAGTACAACTAAAATGGAATTTTTTAGCTCATACGTGTTTTGGAGTAAGACGATCTACACACATATCCCAAACAAGTTAATTTTTTCCATCTCGGCTCACGTACGTTTTCACAGCTCTGAGAAATCGTACATACTGTATTAATATTACTATACCCCACGTTTTTTTGGGGAACAAGTATGTTATAATCATGTAAATTGGAATAAATAAAGTAAGTATTATCACAATTACTATACAGTTTTAATCTGAATAATTGCCTCTTTAAGGTTAATTAAAAATTGTGATTTGTGTAATTATTTGCAATAATAAATGGTATGTTGCCCCCTATATTTTAATTATTGGCACCTACATCAAATTAATGCGCCGGCTAGCTTTGAAAAGCTCCAATACCAAAGGGTTGGGTTGTAACACACAGTATTTATCCTAGTATAACAAATGCTCACTTTTAATCGAGTGACGGTTAATCTCAGCTGATCGAACAGACAAGAATTCAGCGTAATTTGAAAGCAAATCGACCAACAATTAATAAATACGCCTCAGGTAAACAATAACAATGCAATTTAACGAATCAAGTTGTTCAGCTAACCTGCATTTGTTTTCCTTCTACGTCATAGGTGACGCTAAGTGGCAACTTTTATTTCCTGCTTTACGAATCCATATCCGTCCACTGCAAAACCAAGTGACGCTAAGCTTGTAATTTCCTTCTGGAACGCTTCGCGCGGCCGCCACCTGCTTCTGGACCACGAACGAAGTATTCCCTAGGTGCTGCACGTTGCTGTCCATTTCTATCTGCTTCCAGCCTTCTCGAATCGGACTATAAAAACCTCCGACTCGGTTCACGTTTTCAAAGGACGCCAACCTCGTACCGAGCTTCTGGAACGTTTTTAACTGCTACTGCCTTGTCGTATGCCACAAACAAGGGCCCCTCTATACCCTGCACACTGCCATCTCAGGGTGTCTACTAATATACAATTTTAAAATTCCAGGAATTCAAGGACCATTTTTATAAAATTCCAGGTATTCTCACTCTACTCCGCCATATTTTTGTTACCTTCACATACGTTGTGGTTGTCAACTTGTCATAAAAAGACAACATAAATTAGATAAAATTTTAAATGTTATATAAATTCCAGGAGGATAAAGAAATTCAAGAAATTTGAAGTATTTCAAGTGCCAGTTTTGACATTCCAGAAGATTTCCAGGAATTCTAGGTTGGTAGACACCCTGCATCTGCTTGACGTAGCAACACAACTTGCCAAAATATCGGTTCGAAGTCGAACACAAAAGGGCGAAGCTTCTGGATCAATTTCCTCTGCAAGTGCTCTTTGGAACAGGGCCGTACCCAGGGTCACCCCCCCCCCCCCCGAAATACTGCAACGAGAAAGCCATAACCGCAGCTGGCTACGGAAATTCAGATTTCGAAAATTGGCGGGTGCATTATTTTTCCTGATCGTGCTTTATCGCCCGCCCCGTACGTGCTTTTGTCCGCCGCCGCCGTAGTGTCCCAATTCTCAATAATTCTCAAAGCAGCAAAATCATTATTAGCCGAGATGTATGAAGAAATTCGTATACCACGATTGATTGACATCCGTTCAAAAATATCGCAGCAATAGCAATTTCCAAACAAACGATCCGGAACAATATTTTCGTATAACTGTAGCTGTTCCAGTTTTGGACGATTTCATTGGCCAACTGAAAAGTAGATTTGTGGACCACAAAAATATTCTCTCCAGCTTATACTGCTTGGTTCCGTCTGTTTGCTGTGACAACTGACAAATCGCTGGAACTAGAAAACTTGACCATGTACAAGAACAAAGTTGACCTAAGGTTATTGCAGAGTGAGTATGAACTTTGGAAAACTTATTGAAGCCGAAAGGATGAATCAGATCGGTCATGTGCCACTGAGACTCTTGGGGAGTGCAATGTTGAACTATATCCAAATATTTTTATATTATTAAACATTTTTGCAGCTTTACCGGTGACAACAGCACTCCAGAGAGAACATTTTCTACTTAAGGCTTAAATCGTACTTAAGGAACTCCTGTGGCCAAGATCGACTTACCGGATTAGCTCTTATGTCTATTCGTAGACACATTGACATTCCCACCGACAAAGTTGTAAATACGTTTGCAAATAAAAAAAGAAGATTAGATATTGTTTTGTAAAATTTATACCTACCTACTTATATGCTTAATACTTGTAATAAAACATTTTTCTCATTATTATATTCGTTCGTAAACTTATTTAATACCATACCATATCGACAAATGATAAATGATCTTAAGTTACTTCTATCATTAAAGATGAAAAAGGTACTATGTTTTTATTTCCAGATACTAACCCCCCCCCCTCCCGAAAAAATCTAGGTACGGCCCTGCTTTGGAACTTTATGAAATTCTACACAACTGGGCTCTGAACACTGGCGAATAAATAAAACCCAACAACTGGCACAAATTATAAACTTTTAATGTAGGAATTCAAATCAAAGCTGGAAACCAATATTATAAACAGCTTCTGGCTTGGCTTCCCAAATGAACAATAATTGAACATCTAGGTATCATAGCAACAAGTTAACAATTGTTCAAGTAAGTTTTTACAATGTTTGTTTCTTAAATACTAAATTGTTTTTGCTAAATCTCATTCCGGAGGATTTTAACCACACTTGTGATTGTTTTTATTCAGTTTTAGTTTATAAACACTGGTTCACAAGTTATTTAGCACTGTATTGTAGTCTTCCATAATTTTTAGGTCTTTGTATCCCTGTGCTTCCTTACACTGCTTTGTAACCCTTCAACTGCGTTATCGATTGTTGGCATAATGATATGAATACAGAACGCTGCATAAAACTTTTTTAACGCTTCGAAACATCTCTGTACTTAAGTATATTCAATATTGTCTTGACGTTACACTATTAACCTGTCGGGCACCATAAATTAGATGCATTTGCCACGCCGAGCATAAATCATTGAAAATAAGCTGAATGCAACCCCACCGATATTGTTTCATTCAAATATTAGCATCTGTTAATTAAATTACAGTTATTGCTAATCATGCCTTATGTAATTACCAATGTTTACTGGTGACTTTGTGTTACAATAAATAGAATACCAATGCTGGGCCTAAGCACAGTATAAACATCAATTGTTTATACTGTGGCCTAAGTATTGATATAACACCACGCACCATCTCTGGTTGGACGCATGGACTACAATTCCAGTTTATATTGAAAATCGCTTACAGCTAACGCGGGAAATTAAAATAAAACGTGAGTGTTACAGATTTCCTTTGTGTGGAGTTGAGGTATGTATATCCAATTTTCTAGGAAATGAGAGGAGGAAAGGTTGAATGTCTGAATATTCAGACACCAACACATCAATCTAAAATATGCGTTTCTAATTGGGGGATTCCTCATATAAATTATGTAAGTTTATTTTGATTATGCTGCTTTTTTGAAAAAAAATATACCTAGCTGATTAACCATAGCTAAAAAAAAGTTCCCATAGAAGTTTCTATTTGCCGCTCTATGTGAGCAAACCCAGCAAGCGGTGTTTTCATTTGTTTGCAAATAAAGGCGCGCTTTCATGTTCAAAGTATAATAGCCGTTAAAAAACTAAATATAGATGTTGATAGCTCCCAAATCCTCGTTAAATACTATAAACGTCAGCCGCAGTCTTCCTCAATAACCAGTGTTTGACAAGCACGACGTCAAACGGCAATGTAAACAAAATCGGCCCCACTCCGGAAGCGCCCGGGCCGAAAACCAACAAAATTGTTTTGGCAAGGCCTAACGCAAGGTGGAAAATGGCGCCCAACCGCAGCGGGCGTTGACCCGCGATGCAGTTTGTTTTCAAAGCTCTGATATTGTTATCTGCGGTTTAGCGGTGCGAATGTGTGTCACTTGATATTTTGCTCCGAGTTGTTTTTCTTAGCGTTATATTTAGCCGCCAGATGTTACATAAATAAAAACACGCACTCTTCGTCGTCAGAGGGCGGCGGCTCGCGGCCCGCCGCCGCCGCTTCCGGTCGCACCTGAGAAATTCGTGGGTCCCGGAGTGTGTACAACGGAACAATTTTTTTGGCGGCCCGAATTCGACTAACACAGTGACCCGGTCGCGGGTCGACGACCCCTCTTTTCGGCCGTGCACCTGACGTCTTTGACATTCGAAATCTGAGGATGCGAATTAATTATTGAAGGATGCGTGACCTGGACACGTGTCGAGCATTTTCCGGCGTTAGCCGTGCTGCCCCAGTCCGTCTCTGGACTCTCCGGATTGTCTGTTGAAATCTATCAAAATAGCTCAGACTCGCCTCTTACTCCGAACACAATTTTTAAATGGCAAGTGTGCAATTGAACCGGGAAAAGGCTCGAGCAGACACAGCACTATTCTGATTGTCGGCTGTCCTAAGTGTGCCGAAATGTCAATATAGGTTAAGTAGCTAAGTTACTATCTTAACTCGGCCTACCATACTTAAATGTCAAAAGTGTACAGTAAGATATTTAGATAAGAAAAAAGTACAACAGAGTCTGCGAACGGCTATAAAAAGTATGAATTAGTCCCTGCACACTCCTGACTGTCAGTTGTCAAAATCTCAAAATACATAAGTTACAGCCTTAAATCGCTCTTAGACACTTAACTAGAAAAAGTGTCCAGTAAGAGATTTATTTGCGGAAAATGTACGGACCGACCCTTCAAAAAATTAAAGAAAATAGTGAATTCGTCCTGTACACTGCTGACCGCCAATTGTTTTAGGTCTGTCATAATCTCAGAGTGCAAAGCTCCAGTTACTGCCTTAAATCAACTTATGACAATTAACTAGTAAAAGTGTACACTAAGAAATTTAAATGTGGAAAGTGTACAACTGACTGCAAAAATATGAAGGAAATGGTCAATTTCCCTGGACACTCCTGCCCATCAGTTGTTCTCAGTTTGCCAAAATCTCTATATGCATAGCTTAAGTTACTGCCTTGAATCGACTTGAGACACTTAACCAGAAAACGCATACAGCAAGAGATTTAATTGTCAAAAGTGTGCAACGAATCATGTAAAAATTAAAGAAAATAGAGTTAGTCCATGTACATTTCTGACCGTCAGTTATTTTAACTCTGTTGAAATCTCAATATACATGACTTAGGTTACTGTCTTAATTCGCCTTAGACAATTAACTGGTAAAAGTGTACGTTAAGAGATTTACATGTGGAAAGTGTGCAAAAATTTAAAAATGGAATTCGTCCCTGTACATTCCTGCCCACATAGCGTAAGTTACTGCCTTCAATCGCCTTGAGACACTTAACCAGAAAACGCATACAGCAAGAGATTTACATGTGGAAAGTGTGCAACTAACCCTACAAAAATTAAAGAAAATAGAATTCGTCCCTGTACATTTCTAGCTGTCACTTGTTTTAAGTTAAAATATTTATTGGCATAGCTCAAGCCTTAAATGCATTGAGGTACTTAAGTAGAAAAAATTTAGAGTAAGAAATTTAGTTAGCCGCACAATTTCCACATTTAAACCACGTGGAAAGTGTGCACACTTTCCACGTGGTTTAAATGTGGAAAGTGTGCAACTAATACTGCAAAAGTTAAAGAAAATAGTGAATTCGTCCTTGTACACTCCTGGCCGTCAGTTGTTTCAACTCTGTCGAAATCTCAATATACATAGTTTATGTGACTGTCTCTATTCGCCTTGAGACAATTAATTGGTAAAAGTGTACGTTCAGAGATTTACATGTGGAAAGTGTGCAACTAACCCTACAAAAATTAAAGAAAATGGAATTCGTCCCTGTACGTCAGTTGTTTTATGTCTGTCAAAATCTCGATACGCATAGCTTAAGTTACTGCCTTCAATAGGCTTGATACATTCAACTACAAAACATGTACAGCACGATAGTTACATCTGTAAAGTGTGCAACTAACTCTGAAAAAATTAAAGAAAATAGAATTCGTCTCTGTCTTGGTCGTCAGTTGTTTTAAGTCTGCCAAAATATCTATATGCATAGCTCAAGTTACTGTCTTAAATCGCTTAGGGGCACTTCACTGGCAGAAAAATGTAGAGTGAGATATTTAGTTAGTTGCACACCTTCCACATTTAAACCACGTGGAAAGTGCGCAAGTAACACTGCGAAAATGAAAGAAAATAGTGCATTCGTTCTTGTACACTCCTAGTCGTCAGTTGTTTCAACTCTGTCGAAATCTCACTATACATAGCGTTACTGTTTTTATTCGCCTCGAGACAATTAACTGGTAAAAGTGTACGTTAAGAGATTTACATGTGGAAAGTGTGCAACTAACCCTGCAAAAATTAAAGAAAATGGAATTCGTCCGTTTACATTCCTGGCCGTCAGTTGTTTTATGTCTGTCAAAATCTCAATACACATAGCTTGACTTATTGCCTTCAATCGCCTTGAGACACTCAACTGGAAAACGTGTACAGCAAGATATTTACAACTGTAAAGTGTGCAACTAACCCTGCAAAAATTAAAGAAAATAGAATTCGTCTCTGTAATTTCCTGGTTGTAAGTTGTTTTAAGTATGCCAAAATATCTATAGGCATAGCCTAGGTTACTGCATTAAATCGCTTAGAGCCACTTAACTAGAAAAAATGTAGAGTAAGAGATTTAGTTAGTTGCACACTTGCCACATTTAAACCATGTAGAAAGTGTGCAACTACAACTACAAAAATTAAATAAAATAGTGAATTCGTCTTTGTACACTCCTGACCGTCAGTTGTTTTAACTCTGTCGAAATCTCAATATACATAGCTCAAGTTACTGCCTTCAATCGCCTTGAGACACTCAACTCGAAAATTTGCACATCTGTCAAGTGTGCAACTAACTCTGCAAAAATTTAAAGAACATAGAATTCGTCTCTGTAATTTCCTGGTTGTCAGTTGTTTTAAGTCTACCAACATATCTATATGCATAGCTCAAGTTACTGCCTTAAATCGCCTAGAGGCACTGAACTAGAAAAAAATTAGAGTAAGAGATTTAATTAGTTGCACATTTAAACCACGTGGAAAGTGTGCAACTAACACTGCAAAACTTAAAGAAAATCGTGCATTCGCCCTTGTACACTCCTGGCATTCAGTGGTTTTAACTCTGTCGAAATGGCAATATTTACAGCTTAGGTTACTGTCTTAATTCGCCTTGAGACAATTAACTGGTAAAAGGGTACGTTGATTTTAAATTGGAAAATGTACAAATGACCCTGCAAAACATTAAAGAAAATAGTGACTTCTTCCCTACACACTCCTAACAATCAGCTGTTTTAAGTCTGTCAAAATCTCAATATACATACGTTAAGTTACTGTCTTAATTCTCCTCGTTACTGGTAGACATCTACAGTAAGAGATTTTTCTGTGGAAAGTGTACAACTGACCCGACAAAAAATTAAAGGAAATAGTGTCAGTCAGTTGTTTTTAAGTCTGTCACAATGTCAATGTA
>CALNHX010007442.1:0-74084 GCA_940337035.1 Agriotes lineatus | reverse complement strand
AGCTGTTCTGAAAACGAGAATGCAAATACATACAATTTGATAAAAAGGCTTGCAAGGCCGTCCACATGTTTATGTTATCAGTCAATGAGCAAAACTGTAGAAAGTTCGGAAATGCAGGTGGCATGGGCAGGAAAGTATTAAGTTAAATTTTGATGATAGTACATCTCAAATGTATTAGAACGATCGCTAATAGCATTTTCCTTCAACTAAAAATTATATTAAGCTTTCTCGCATACTAGCCGATAACACAAAGTAAAACTATCTAACCTCTCGCATACTAGCTGACACAAAGTAGAACCATCTACTTTACGATGCTACCACGCGGTTTTATTAGGTTTTTACTAGGTTGAGTAATTACTATTAACTGTTGCTTAGTTGTATAAAGCACTACAAACACGTTTGGGTCTGCACGTTGGTAGATAAACAAATATATTTGTTTGAAGCAAAGTGAGCTGGTTAAGTTTGCATTGGTAGTTTCTGTTACCTTACTACAGCTTAAATGTATTAGAATAGGTGATATTAGACACTTTTTCATACTAGCTGACAACGGAGGGCTTATATGTCTACTTTACGATGCTACCAAGCTATTTTATTGGGTTCTTAATGTATCCAGTACTTGACTTCAACTGTATCATGCTTGTTTACTGCATTACAAAAGCGTTTCGTACACACTATAGGCTGGCAGAAATACAAATGTGACAAAAAGTCTGCAACGATCGCTAATAGCATTTTCCTTCAACAAAAAATTATATTTAGTTCTCTCGCATACTAGCTGATAACACAAAGTAAAACAATGTAACCTCTCGCATACTAGCTCATAACACAAAGTAAAACTATCTACTTTACGATACTGCCACACGGTTTCGTGAGGTTTTTACTACGTTCAGTAATTAATATTAACTGTTGCTTAGTTGTATATAGCACTACAAACACGTTTGGCTCTGCTATACGTTGGCAGATACACAAATATATTTCTTTGAAGCAGAGTGAGCTGGTTAAGTCTGCATTGGTAGTTTCTGGTAGCTTACTACAGCTTAAATGTTTTAGAATGGTTTCTAATAGCATTTTCTTTCGAACTAAAGGTGATTTTAAACATTCTTCCATACTAGCTAACAACGCAGAGCTCATATGCCTACTATACGATGCAGCCAAGCTATTTTATTGGGTTCTTAATGTATCCAGTACTTCAACTGTATCATGCTTGTTTACACCATTACAAACGCGTTTTGTACACACTATAGGCAGGCCTAGATACAAATGTGACAATTTGAAGCTGAGTGAGATTCTAAATCTGAAATGTTATTTCTTAATGGTTTAGTACATCTGAAATGTATTAGAACGATCGCTAATAGCATCTTCATTACAACTAAAAATTAAATTAAGCAGTCTCACATATTAGCTGATAACACAAAGTAAAACTGTCCACCCTTTCGCATACTAGCTGATAATAGAAAGTAAAGCTATCTACCTTACGATGCTACCACGAGATGTTATTAGGTTTTTAATACGTCCAGTAATTAACATTAACTGTTTCTTAGTTGTCTATAGCACTAGCAACACGTTTGGGGCTGTTATACGTTGGCTGATACACAACTGTACCTGTATGAAGCAGAGTGAGTTTGTTAAGTTTGCATTTGTAGTTTCTGGTGGCTTACTACAGCTAAAATGTATTAGAACGATTTCTAATAGCATTTTCTTTGGAACCTACAGAAAACGCCTTAAATGAAGACCTGGATAAGCTAAATAGCTATTTCAATATATGGAGGCTCTGTCCTAACACGTCTAAGACAGAAGTATTCTGTTTCCACCTATCAAATCGGCAATCTCCAAGTAGAACTGCAGCCCTCGCCTTGGTCTACTCAGTGGCAGAATATTGTGCTCCGGTCTGGTTGAATAGCACACACACCAAAGGATCGATGTACAACTTAACCAAGCAATGAGACTGATAACTGGTACAATTCGGTCAACACCAACTCGGTGGCTACCGATTCTCAGCCATGTTGCACCACCTGACATCCGTCGAACCGCCGCCCTAGCAAAAGAAAACAAAAAAATCGTAATCAACGATCACCTTCCAATCCACCAAGACATACCAGATCTAACAAGACAGCACAAACGCCTCAAGTCCAGACATCCCCCCATAAGATCAATGGTGGAAATAACTGCAAACTACAATGAAAGAGAACAATGGACCAGGTTGTGGACAGCAGAAAACTAAAACGACTACATACAAATAACTGATCCAACTCAAGCTCTTGATGGATTTGAACTACCTCGAGCATTATGGACAAAGGTCAACAGAATTCGAACTCGACATGGAAAGTGTGCTGCATCCTTGTATACTTGGGGTAGAGCAGAATCCCCACAGTGTGACTGCGGAAGCGAAAAGCAAAGCATCCAACACATTGTTTTGGACTGTCCACATCGCGCCTACACGGGGGATCTCACAGACTTCGTGCAATGCAGACCAAGCGCAATCGAATGAATACGAAATTTAGACGTAGATATATAGATACAACGTACATTTTGAATCTTTTTCATCATTTATTAGATTACATTTATTTACATTTATTATAATACATTTATTTAAATTTATTATATTACATTTATTTACATTTATTATATTACTTTATATATTATATCAAATGTGTACTTAGTTAACTACGTATTGTAATACCCCATACGCTAAATAACTAAATTTCGAACTAAAGGTGATATTAAACACTCTTGCATACTAGCTGACAACGCAGAGCTCATATGCCTACTATACGATGCAGCCAAGCTATTTTATTAGGTTCTCAATGTATCCAGTACTTCAACTGCATCATGCTTGTTTACTGCATTACAAACGCGTTTCGTACACACTATAGGCTGGCGGAAATACAAATGAGACAATTTGATGCTGAGTGAGATTGTAAAACCTGCATGGTTTTTTTTAATGGTTTAGTACATCTGAAATGTATTAGAACGATCGCTAATCGCATCTTCAGTACAAATAAAAATTAAATTAAACACTCACACATACTAGCTGATAACACAAAATAAAACTGTCCACCCTTTCGCATACTAGTTGATAATACAAAGTAAAGCTATCTACCTTTACGATGCTACCCACGAAGTTTTATTAGGTTTTTACTACCTCCAGTAATTAACATTAACTGTTTCTTAGTTGTCTATAAGCAGTACCAACACGTTTGGGTGTGCTATACGTTGGCAGATACACAAATATGCCTGTATGAAGCAGAGCGAGTTGGTTAAATTTTCATTGGTAGTTTCTGGTGGCTTACTACAGCTAAAATGTATTAGAATGATTTGTAATAGCATTTTCTTTGGAACTAAAGGTGATATTAAACACTCTTGCATACTAGCTGACAACGCAGAGCTTATATGTCTATTATACGATGCTGCCAAGTTATTTTGTTGGGTTCTCAATGTATTCAGTACTTAACTTCAACTGTATCATGGTTGTTTACTGCATTACAAACGCGTTTCGTACACACTATAGGCTGGCGGAAATACAAATGAGACAATTTGATGCTGAGTGAGATTGTAAAACCTGCAGTGTTATTTTTTAATGTTTTATGTACCTCTGAAATGTATTAGAACGATCCCTAATCGCATCTTCAGTATAACTAAAAATTAAATTAAACACTCTCACATACTAGCTGATAACACAAAGTAAAACTGTCCACCCTTTCGCATACTAGCTGATAATACAAAGTAAAGCTATCTACCTTACGATGCTACCAACGAAGTTTTATTAGGTTTATACTACGTCCAGTAATTAACATTAACAGTTTTTTAGTTGTCTATAGCAGTACCAACACGGTTGGATCTGCTATAACGTTGGCAGATACACAAAATATACCTGTATGAAGCAGAGCGAGTTGGCTAAATTTGCATTGGTAGTTTCTGTTGGCTTACTACAGCTAAAATGTATTAGAATGTTTTGTAATAGCATTTTATTTAGAACTAAAGGTGATATTAAACACTCTTGCATACTAGCTGACAACGCAGAGCTTATATGTCTATTATACGATGGTGCCAAGTTATTTTATTGGATTCTCAATGTATTCAGTACTTAACTTCAACTGTATCATGCTTGTTTACTGCATTACAAAAGCGTTTCGTACACACTATAGGCTGGCGGAAATACAAATGAGACACATTGATGCTGAGTGAGATTGTAAAACCTGCAGAGTTATTTCTTAATGGTTTAGTACATCTGAAATGTATTAGAACGATCGCTAATCGCATCTTCAGTACAACTAAAAAATTAAAATTAAAACACTCTCACATACTAGCTGATAATACAAAATAAAACTGACCTCCCTTTGGCATACTAGCTGATAATACAAAGTAAAGCTGTCTACCTTACGATGCTACCACGAGGTTTTATTAGGTTTTTACTTCGTCCAGTAATTAACATTAATTGTTTCTTAGTTGTCTATAGCAGTACCCAAAACGTTTGGGTCTGCTATACGTTTGCAGATACACAAATATACCTGTATGAAGCAGAGCGAGTTGGTTAAATTTGCATTGGTATTAGTTTCTGGTGGCTTACTACAGCTAAAATGTATTAGAATGATTTGTAATAGCATTTTATTTGGAACTAAAGGTGATATTAAACACTCTTGCATACTAGCTGACAACGCAGAGCTTATATGTCTATTATACGATGGTGCCAAGTTATTTTATTGGATTCTCAATGTATTCAGTACTTAACTTCAACTGTATCATGCTTGTTTACTGCATTACAAAAGCGTTTCGTACACACTATAGGCTGGCGGAAATACAAATGAGACAATTTGATGCTGAGTGAGATTGTAAAACCTGCAGAGTTATTTCTTAATGGTTTAGCACATCTGAAATGTATTAGAACGATCGCTAATAGCATCTTCATTACAACTAAAATATAAATTAAGCACTCTCACATACTAGCTGATAACACAAAGTAAAACTGTCCACCCTTTTCGCATACTAGCTGATAATACAAAGTAAAGCTATCTACTTTACGATGCTACCACGAGGTTTTATTAGGTTTTTTACTTATTAACATTAATTGTTTCTTAGTTGTCTATAGCAGTACCAAAACGTTTGGGTCTGCTATACGTTTGCAGATACACAAATATACCTGTATGAAGCAGAGCGAGTTGGTTAAATTTGCATTGGTAGTTTCTGGTGGCTTACTACAGCTAAAATGTATTAGAATGATTTGTAATAGCATTTTATTTCGAACTAAAGGTGATATTAAACACTCATGCATACTAGCTGACAACGCAGAGCTTATATGGCTATTATACGATTGTGCCAAGTTATTTTATTGGTTTCTCAATGTATTCAGTACTTAACTTCAACTGTATCATGCTTGTTTACTGCATTACAAACGCGTTTCGTACACACTATAGGCTTACGGAGATACAAATGAGACAATCTGATGCTGAGTGAGATTGTAAAACCTGCAGTGTTATTTCTTAATAGTTTAGTACAGCGTTTCTTAAACTGTAGACATCGGCGGACCCCTTATTTGCTTACAAAAATTCGAGGACCCCCATACAATTTTATCGACCATAGATAGTCTATGACTTATATACCCCTGTGACCTTAAAAACAGTTTACTTTGCTGCTACATTAGGTACAGGTACTAAAATTACATAATATGTGAGAGCTCGATATTTTTATTATTAAAGTAGGGCTAGTAAAAAACAAGAACACTGACAAAATTAATAGAATATGTAGTATCAAACTATCAATACAGGCGTACAATAATAATAATATTAATATAATGTAAATTCTTAATCATACATAATAATAACTATTTATTGTTAATGCGTTTTTTACAGAAATAAGATTAAAAATGTTTCTCTCAAAAGTAGAAAGTTTTAATCGTAGTTGTGGTTCTACATTTTATAAGCGATTTCCGTATTTTGATTTTATGTATACAAGTGTAGCGGACGCTCGTTCACATAAATATGTCGTACAAAATGACATTGGATGCGTCAAAGCTTTTTGTGATGACGTGTAATCAAATCGCAGTCGTAACCAAAAGTCCGTGACGTTTTAACATTGAATAGAGCCCTTTATAATACAAGCAGACGCATGTCGCACAAGTTGCATAAAATCCTGCATCACAGTACTTTCGCGTTTACATGTTGGTGGCCATGATGCAACCAAAACATAACCCTACAATGTCAAACATTTCAGTCGCTGTGGGTTATTATATTATCTATTCTCGCTGTTCTAGCTTCTAACCTCGTGTTTGAGTTGCATCAAATGTATACACATTCAGGCCTATTCCCTAACTTCAAATCGAATAGAAGTGACTCAAATCGAATAGAGGTAGGGCGATCGAATAGAAATGGTTTGCAATTCGTATTCCGTAACTCCGCTGGGCTTCGATCGTAGAAATAACCCAAGCCGCGTCGGTAGAAATCGAACACGATATGTACGAGCTCGTCGAAGTTACTGAAAACGCATCGAAATTGCTGTGGTACCTGCGCAGTGCTGCTGTCAGTACGACTTTCGCGGTTTTTATGAGTTTAGACAGTTGTTTTTGTTTTGCGTTTGAACGTTTATTTACTTATGTTTATGAAATAAATAATGACAGCGAACGAGGTAAATCCAGGCATTTTTCTTGGAGGAGAAATTAAACGGTGAATTCAATTATAAGTGATATCACATGTAGTTAACCTATAAAATGTTTTTACTTTGTGAACCTGTACGAACTTTGTTTTAATTAATTTGATTTTGCAGGCAGCTGTTTCAGTTGGAACGACGTTCCATACGAGATAGGAGCAATCCCTTTAAAATTCCAGAAGGATTATTTATTAAATTATATCGGATACCAACACATTTAGTTATCAATAATCTTATAAAACACATTAGCGTGTTTTCGGTAGAACCACAAAGAACTACTGCTGTTCCAGATTATTTTAAGGTCATTATAAAGTAGCAAAACATTCTGACAGAAAATCGTTAAAATTTATTCAGGCTAGTTTACATGCACGCGGGATGTTCGGCGTGATTATTTCCTGAATAAATAGATAAAATTCAGTTGGTGAAGCACTTTTAATAATCAGGCTAAAATTATTCAAAGCGATTAAATTTTGACACATTTTTAACAGCGGTTAAATTTGGACGTTTGAATTTTTCTCATTATTAAACTGAAAGAAACCATAGTGATTACGCATTACTATGGATATGAAGGAATAATCACTGTAATTTCTACCACCAGCTGGAACTATTCATCCTCGTAACACTGCAAATAAATTGAAATAGCCGTTATATTAGACCGTTGCTTGATCAGCTGTTTTTCAAACTGTACCTTTTCGTTCTGTGGCGCCTGTCGGACTCTGCTTTAAAGCTTATTATTGCTTGCTAATGCAGCGTTGCCAGATCTATGTAAACAGCCACCGATAGAAATCGTCTGAGCGCCAGTAACCGACTTCTATTACGGTTAGGGAATACCACTAATCGTAAACTGTAGGCGCAGTAGAAGTCGGTAATTCCGATTCGTAAACATTCCGATCCGATTTGACCACTTCTATTCGATTCAAGGAAAGTTAGGGAATAGGCCTGATTAACGTATTTTCATTTTCTGAAAAGTAACTAATTTTTTGAATTTGCCGCTTTTGTAATGTGATTCAATATGGCTGACAAGCATGCTCGTATTATAGAGGTGCTTTAAAATTGAACCAAATTTTAACCACTGATGTTTTCGTTATCGAGTAAGCCTACTTGCAGTTATTTGGCGAGGTTTGTCGAACTTTACGGGCTGGAAAAACATGCCTGAAATGGTTCAAAAATAATTGCACAAAAAAGTATTTTTAAATATGGGTCAGTTTTATATAAATCCATATTATCTATTCCTATTGATATATAATAAATCTATTCGGGCTTAACTCGCGGACCCCTTAGATTGCGTTTGCGGACCCCCGGGGGTCCGCGGACCCCAGTTTGAGAAACGCTGGTTTAGTACATCTGAAATGTATTAGAACGATCGCTAATAGCATCTTCATTACAACTAAAAATTAAATTAAGCACTGTCAAATACTAGCTGATAACACAAAGTAAAGCTGTCCACCCTTTCGCATACTAGCTGTATCTACCTTACGATGCTACCACGAGGTTTTATTAGGTTTTTACTACGTCCAGTAATTAACATTAACTGTTTCTTAGTTGTCTATAGCAGTACCAAAACGTTTGGGTCTGCTATACGTTGGCAGCTACACGAATATACCTGTATGAAGCAGAGCGAGTTGGTTAAATTTGCATTGGTAGTTTCTGGTGGCTTACTACAGCTAAAATGTGTTAGTATGATTTGTAATAGCATTTTCTTTCGAACTAAAGGTGATATTAAACACTCTTGCATACTAGCTGACAACGCAGAGCTTATATGTCTATTATACGATGGTGCCAAGTTATTTTATTGGGTTCTCAATGTATTCAGTACTTAACTTCAACTGTATCATGCTTGTTTACTGCATTACAAACGCGTTTCGTAGACATTATAGGCTGGCGGAGATACAAATGAGACAATTTGATGCTGAGTGAGATTGTAAAACCTGCAGAGTTATTTCTTAATGGTTTAGTACATCTGAAATGTATTAGAACGATCGCTAATAGCATCTTCATTACAACTAAAATTTAAATTAAGCACTCTCACATACTAGCTGATAACACAAAGTAAAACTGTCCACCCTTTCGCATACTAGCTGATAATACAAAGTAAAGCTATCTACTTTACGATGCTACCACGAGGTTTTATTAGGTTTTTACTTCGTCCAGTAATTAACATTAATTGTTTCTTAGTTGTCTATAGCAGTACCAAAACGTTTGGGTCTGCTATACGTTTGCAGATACACAAATATACCTGTATGAAGCAGAGCGAGTTGGTTAAATTTGCATTGGTAGTTTCTGGTGGCTTACTACAGCTAAAATGTATTAGAATGATTTGTAATAGCATTTTATTTGGAACTAAAGGTGATATTAAACACTCAAGCATACTAGCTGACAACGCAGAGCTTATATGGCTATTATACGATTGTGCCAAGTTATTTTATTGGTTTCTCAATGTATTCAGTACTTAACTTCAACTGTATCATGCTTGTTTACTGCATTACAAACGCGTTTCGTAGACATTATAGGCTGGCGGAGATACAAATGAGACAATTTGATGCTGAGTGAGATTGTAAAACCTGCAGAGTTATTTCTTAAAGGTTTAGCACATCTGAAATGTATTAGAACTATCGCTAATAGCATCTTCATTACAACTAAAATTTAAATTAAGGACTCTCACATACTAGCTGATAACACAAAGTAAAACTGTCCACCCTTTCGCATACTAGCTGATAATACAAAGTAAAGCTATATACTTTACGATGCTACCACGAGGTTTTATTAGGTTTTTACTTCGTCCAGTAATTAACATTAATTGTTTCTTAGTTGTCTATAGCAGTACCAAAACGTTTGGGTCTGCTATACGTTTGCAGATACACAAATATACCTGTATGAAGCAGAGCGAGTTGGTTAAATTTGCATTGGTAGTTTCTGGTGGCTTGTTTACTGCATTACAAACGCGTTTCGTACACACTATAGGCTTACGGAGATACAAATGAGACAATCTGATGCTGAGTGAGATTGTAAAACCTGCAGTGTTATTTCTTAATAGTTTAGTACATCTGAAATGTATTAGAACGATCGCTAATAGCATCTTCATTACAACTAAAAATTAAATTAAGCACTGTCAAATACTAGCTGATAACACAAAGTAAAGCTGTCCACCCTTTCGCATACTAGCTGTATCTACCTTACGATGCTACCACGAGGTTTTATTAGGTTTTTACTACGTCCAGTAATTAACATTAACTGTTTCTTAGTTGTCTATAGCAGTACCAAAACGTTTGGGTCTGCTATACGTTGGCAGCTACACAAATATACCTGTATGAAGCAGAGCGAGTTGGTTAAATTTGCATTGGTAGTTTCTGGTGGCTTACTACAGCTAAAATGTATTAGAATGATTTGTAATAGCATTTTATTTAGAACTAAAGGTGATATTAAACACTCATGCATACTAGCTGACAACGCAGAGCTTATATGGCTATTATACGATGGTGCCAAGTTATGTTATTGGGTTCTCAATGTATTCAGTACTTAACTTCAACTGTATCATGCTTGTTTACTGCATTACAAACGCGTTTCGTACACACTATAGGCTGGCGGAGATACAAATGAGACAATTTGATGCTGAGTGAGATTGTAAAACCTGCAGTGTTATTTCTTAATAGTTTAGTACATCTGAAATGTATTAGAACGATCGCTAATAGCATCTTCATTACAACTAAAAATTAAATTAAGCACTCTCAAATACTAGCTGATAACACAAAGTAAAGCTGTCCACCCTTTCGCATACTAGCTGATAATACAAAGTAAAGCTATCTACCTTACGATGCTACCACGAGGTTTTATTAGGTTTTTACTACGTCCAGTAATTAACATTAACTGTTACTTGGTTGTCTATAGCAGTACCAACACGTTTGGGTGTGCTCTACGTTTGCAGATACACAAATATACCTGTATGAAGCAGAGCGAGTTGGTTAAATTTGCATTGGTAGTTTCTGGTGGCTTACTACAGCTAAAATGTATTAGAATTATTTGTAATAGCATTTTCTTTGGAACTAAAGGTGATATTAAACACTCTTGCATACTAGCTGTCAACGGAGAGCTTATATGTCTATTATACGTTGGTAACAAATTATTTTATTGAGTACTCAATGTATTCAGTACTTAACTTCAACTATATCATGCTTGTTTACTGCATTACAAACGCGTTTCGTACACACTATAGGCTTACGAAGATACAAATGAGACAATCTGATGCTGAGTGAGATTGTAAAACCTGCAGTGTTATTTCTTAATGGTTTAGTACATCTGAAATGTATTAGAACGATCGCTAATAGCACCTTTAGTACAACTAAAAATTAAATTAAACACTCTCACATACTAGCTGATAACACAAAGTAAAACTATCCACCCTTTCGCATACTAGCTGATAATACAAAGTAAAGCTATCTACCTTACGATGCAACCACAAGGTTTTATTAGGTTTTTACTACTTCCAGTTATTAACATTAACTGCTTCTTAGTTGTCTATAGCAGTTCCAACACGTTTGGGAGTGCTCTACGTTTGCAGATACACAAATATACCTGTATGAAGCAGAGCGAGTTGGTTAAATTTGCATTGGTAGTTCCTGGTGGTTTACTACAGCTAAAATGTATTAGAATGATTTGTAATAGCATTTTCTTTGGAACTAAAAGTGATATTAAACACTCTTGCATGCTAGCTGACAACGCAGAGCTTATATGTCTATTATACGATGCTGCCAAGTTATTTTGTTGGGTTCTCAATGTATTCAGTACTTAACTTCAACTGTATCATGGTTGTTTACTGCATTACAAACGCGTTTCGTACACACTATAGGCTGGCGGAATTACAAATGAGACAATTTGATGCTGAGTGAGATTGTAAAACGTGCAGTGTTATTTCTTAATGGCTTAGTACATCTGAAATGTATTAGAACGATCCCTAATTGCATCTTCAGTATAACTTAAAATTAAATTAAACACTCCCACATACTAGCTGATAACACAAAGTAAGATTAGTGGAGTGGTGGCCGTGTCACAGTGCAGACGTGCTAGTGCGTTTATTGAGTGCATCGTCCTCTCTTGATATCAGTTGTCTTTTCGTGCACGCGGTCGCTATCAGCATCGCGTATCGATGAGTACAGAACTTTTTAGTTCAATTGCAAATAGGTAACCTAAAACTTAATCCTTATTATTTAAATAATCACACCACCGGGACCTCTGAGTACAGGAGTCCTGCATTAAATTACGATACATATAACCCGACAAAAATCAACATGCAATCACCATTAGACACAACAACCACAAACAATAAATCCTTCTTATCAGCAGCAAAAACCAATACGGAAATGTTCCCCAAAAAAGAACAAGCTATAGTTATGCATACCGTAGACGGAATACTACAACACGAATACATAATGGCCATAGGTAACATAATCCAACCACAAAACATAAAATTCGCATCCAAGATGTCAAATAACCGAATGGGTATATACCTCTCAAGTAAAACATGTGTTGACTACTTATTAGATAATTTCACTAAAATAAAAATCAAAGATAAAGATATTGAAATACGAAGACTAATAACTCCAGCAAAACGCCTAGTAATTTCTAATGTGTGTCCTTCTATACCTCATGACATTATAAAAAAAATGCTAAATGATATAGGTTTGAAACTAGTATCCCCTATGTCTTTCCTTAGAGCCAGTATCCCTGATGAAAGATATTCCCACATAATGAGCTTTAGAAGGCAAGTCTACGTAGTGCCCGACGAATCAATTCAAATTCCCGACTCCATACTACTCACTTATGAAAATACAGTATACCGCGTATTCCTATCAACCGACACAGTATGTTATATATGTAAGCAGCAAGGACATGTTGCTAACACATGCCCAAACCCCCAAATCCAACAAGAACCCTCTACTGACCTGACCCAAACCACACTAAATGAAAAACCAGAAGATAATTCCAGGCTAAATAAGAGACCAGCCAATTCCACGCCAAGCTCATCTAATATAGCACTAAATCAAGCAGAAGATGAAGCCGAAAGTTTTCCGAATTCAAGTGACCCTAAAGCCGACCAAAACAATAAAGAGTTCAAAAAACCTAAGGAAAAACAACATCCAACAGGAAAACAAAATAAAAAATTAAAGAAAGAAACTGAAACAATGAATCAAAGCCATTTGTTAGATGAACTACTGGAACCAATCAGAAAACCACTAAATGAACCCCATCAACAATATATACTAAACTTCGAGCAATTCAAGAATTTTATGGAAAATAGTTTTGGCAATCCTGACCCAGCAAGTGTTGCAAAAACCTATACTAATAACTTGAAAGCATTAATATTCATGATAAAAGATCTATACTCACACCTCACTAATAGAAGTATAAAGAACAGGTTCAGCAGAATAAACAGAAAATTACGAGAAGCTTACATGGAAGAAACTGGTGATGCAGCATCATTATCAAGCCAATCGTCATTAGACTCGGAAATGTTGTTTTAACTAAATTATAATATAATGTCTATTTTACAGTGGAACATAAATGGGTATTACGCCCACCTTGAAAAATTCAAATTAATATTAAACCAAAATAAACCTTTAATTGTATGTCTTCAAGAAACAAATTTCCAGAATAATTTATCAGGAAATCTTAATGGTTATTCATGCTTTAATAAGAACAGAGTTGACGCCAACAGAGCTAGTGGAGGAATAGCGACATTCGTCAACAATTCAATACAAAGTCATGAAATACCTTTAAACACGTCATTAGAAGCAGTAGCCGTATCTGTACAACTACAAAAAAGAGTAAGCATTTGCAACATTTACCTGCCAAATAGTCAGATTTTAGACAGTATCGAACTATCCCAACTTGTAGCACAAATCCCGAAACCCTTTATTCTATTAGGGGATTTTAACAGTCACAATAAACTGTGGGGTTCAAATCATACTGACACCAGAGGGCGCATAGTACAACAACTAGCTGACGATATCGACCTAGTGATATTAAATAATAAAGATCCAACCCATTTTAACTCTGGAACTGGAAATTTCAGCAACATCGACCTTACATTTTGCACACCCCAAATGGCGCCATCAATCATCTGGGAGACCTTTTCATATTTGTTTGGAAGTGACCACTTTCCAATAAAACTTATTCTAACAGACTTCCACTTACCACTGATATCATCATCAAAATGGAAAATAAAAACCGCTGACTGGGAAAAATATTCCCAGCATATCAACGAAAACTTAAAACACCTCCAAGTAAACACAAATATTGACGATACCGTGTCAGCCTTTACCCAGTTAATTTTCGAGGCCGCAGAAGCAACAATTGGAAAATCCTCTCCAAATCCAATTAAACATAAAGTTCCCTGGTGGAACCCTAAATGTCAAGAGGCAATCAAAAACAGCAAATCAGCGTTTTATAAATACAGAAAACACAAAAACCAAGAAAACCTAATTAACTTCAAAAAACTCCGAGCCAAGGCACGAAGAATACTCAAGCTCAGCAAAAGACAATCCTGGCAACAGTTTGTCTCCTCCATGTCCAGTTCCACTCCCACGTCAGAAATTTGGGACAAAATAAGACGAATGAAGGGAACAAACTACAAACCGACAATATCTGCGCTGAAAAGTGGAAACAACATCATTACAAGTCCTACCGAAATAGCGAACAACCTAGGTCTCACATTCCAAAGAAATTCCAGTAACGACAATTACAATAAAAACTTTCTAAAGTACAAGACAGATATTGAAAAGCACAGCATAATAAATAAACACTCCAACAGCGCAATAAACAACACTTTTAGTACACACGAACTAGAATTCGCTCTAAATCATAGCAAAAATTCAAGTCCAGGACCAGATGAAATACCTTTTATCTTTTTGAAAAACTTACCAACAAATGGAAAATCTCACCTACTTGATATTTACAATGAAGTTTGGTCAAAAAATGTTTTTCCAAAGAAATGGCTTAAATCTCTTATAGTCCCGATAGCGAAACCAGGTAAAGATAGAACAAGCACAGATAACTACCGACCAATTGCCCTTACCTGTACCATGTGTAAAATAATGGAAAAAATGGTAAATCGAAGACTGGTTTGGCATTTAGAGGAAAACAACCTACTTACTAATACTCAAAATGGTTTCCGGAAATTCAGATCAACGGGTGATTCCATAATTCTACTAGAAAGTGAAATAAATCAGGCTTTTGCTAACAAACAACACGTTATAGCTGTCTGCTTCGATATAGAAAAGGCCTATGATATGGTTTGGAAATTCAAAATAATTCAGACATTAATAAGTTGGGGATTAGAAGGATCAATTGTCTCGTTCATAATTAACTTTCTCCAACAACGTAATTTCACAGTCAAATCAAATGGGGTATTATCTACTACATTTATTCAAGAAAATGGAATTCCCCAAGGATCTATTCTTAGCGTTATTCTCTTTCTAGTCGCAATTAATGATGTAGTAAGCAATATCACTGCTCCTGTTAAAACAACTATATTCGCAGACGACCTAATTATTTATTGTCAAGGCAAAAATTTAACATCGATTGGAAATCTTCTACAAAAAACTATTGACAATCTACTGACATGGTCACGCACATCAGGCTTTAAATTTTCTACATCAAAAACTAAATGTATACATTTCCATCGGTATAACAGAATAAATAACAGTCCAATCTTACAACTCAATAACACCCCTATAAATTATGTCAATGAGATAAAGATTCTAGGAATAATCTTTGACAAAAAACTCTCCTGGGTAACACATATCAAAAACTTAAAGAATCAATGCATCAGAAGACTCAACATTATCAGAGCGATATCCAACACAAACTGGGGAGCTGACTCAGCCATCCTTCTTAATTTATACAAAGCCACAATAAGATCAAAAATTGATTATGGTTCCATTGCATATGCGTCATCAAAATGTTATATTCTTAAACTACTTGATCCAATCCAAAATACAGCAATAAGATTATCAAGAGGAGCTTTTCGAACTAGCCCATCTGTCAGCATCTTGGCCGAGGCGGGAGAACCATCATTAGAATTAAGAAAAAACCAACTATCATTATCTTATGCGGCAAAAATAAGCGCCCATCCAGAAAACCCGGTACATAACATGGTATTTTCAAATCGTTTTCTCACCTTGTTCCAATCCAAACCTAAGCTACCCTTACCCTTTTACCAAAGATTAAATAACCTAATAATTAACACAGACATGAATTTTAGTCAGGTTATGCAACAAAAATTGAGTGACACACCACCTTGGATCTTAAAGCAACCAATATTGATTGAAACCCTCAAACAATTCAACAAAGACACAATAAATCACGAAATTATAAAAGCCCACTACTGCGAACTCCTTTCTAACTACCCTCAACACCATGAAATCTTTACTGATGCATCTAAGACGGAGGAAGGAACTGGAGCCGCAATAGTAACACCATCGGGCCATTATACATACAGACTACATGAACATAGCAGTGTTTTTACGGGAGAAGCATGGGCGGTTCTCCAGGGACTTAAATACATAGATGACAGTAATTATCAAAAATTTTTAATTCTAACAGACTCTTTAAGTGTCATTTCTGCATTAAAAGAAGCTTCGCTATCACACTGCTACGTCCAAGAGATTTTAGAACTATACACAAATATTCATAGCTCTGGGAAATCCGTCGTCATTATGTGGATTCCGTCCCATATAGGAATACCTGGAAATGAATTAGCGGATAAATATGCAAAAGATGCAATATACTCTCGTCAATCAATAATAAATGATAAAATTCCACATCAAGATCTTAAAACTGTATGCATATCCTACAATACAAAAAAATGGCAAGAATCTTGGGCTCATATAGAAAATAATAAATTGCGCGCAATAAAATATCAAGTGACTCCATGGCAAGATCAACACCGTTTGACCAGAAGAGAAAGAATCGCTTTGACTCGAATTAGAATCGGCCATACGAGGCTAACCCATGCTTATCTTCTCCAGAAGCAAGCCGCTCCGATGTGTGAAACATGCAACACCAGAATCACTGTTGCCCATATTATCACAGAATGCCTAAAATACTCAAAAGAGAGAACTGAATATCACATCCCCAACTCTATGGAAGAGGCTTTGAACAATAGCGAAAAATCGGAAACCAACCTGTTAAAATTTTTAACACACAGTGGCTTAATAAAACTCGTCTAATGATATGTGCTAACAATATAGTGACAACGATACAGTGACATTAATACAGTGATGCTCCAACCAAAGTGTTAATAGCTATGTGCTAACAATATAGTGACAACGATACAGTGACATTAATACAGTGATGCTCCAACCAAAGTGTTAATAGCTATCCAAGCCACCACAACGCGCTAATGACCCAAGCTGTCGAAGCGCGATAATTAATAGAAGAAGAAGAAGAACACAAAGTAAAACTGGCCACCCTTTCGCGTACTAGCTGATAATACAAAGTAAAGCTATCTACCTTACGATGCTACCACGAAGTTTTATTAGGTTTTTACTACCTCCATTAATTAACATTAACTGTTTCTTAGTTGTCTATAGCAGTACCAAAACGTTTGGGTCTGCTATACATTGGCAGCTACACAAATATACCTGTATGAAGCAGAGCGAGTTGGTTAAATTTACATTGGTAGTTTCTGGTAGCTTACTACAGCTAAAATGTGTTAGAATGATTTGTAATAGCATTTTCTTTCGAACTAAAGGTGATATTAAACACTCTTGCATACTAGCTGACAACGCAGAGCTTATATGTCTATTATACGATGGTGCCAAGTTATTTTGTTGGGTTCTCAATGTATTCAGTACTTAACTTCAACTGTATCATTCTTGTTTACTGCATTACAAACGCGTTTCGTACACATTATAGGCTGGCGAAGATACAAATGAGACAATTTGATGCTGAGTGAGATTGTAAAACGTGCAGTGTTATTTCTTAATGGCTTAGTACATCTGAAATGTATTAGAACGATCGCTAATAGCATCTTCAGTACAACTAAAAATTAAATTAAACACTCTCACATACTAACTGATACACACAAAGTAAAACTGTCCACCCTTTCGCATACTAGCTGATAATACAAAGTACCTTACGATGCTACCACGAGGTTTTATTAGGTTTTTAATACGTCCAGTAATTAACATTAACTGTTTCTTAGTTGTCTATAGCAGTACCAACACGTTTGGGTCTGCTATACGTTGGCAGATACACAAATATACCTGTATGAAGCAGAGCGAGTTGGTTAAATTTGCATTGGTTGTTTCTGGTGGCTTACTACCGCTAAACTGTATTAGAATGATTTGTAATAGCATTTTCTTTCGAACTAAAGGTGATATTAAACACTCTTGCATACTAGCTGACAACGCAGAGCTTATATGTCTATTACACGATGCTGCCAAGTTATTTTGTTGGGTTCTCAATGTATTCAGTACTTAACTTCAACTGTATCATGCTTGTTTACTGCATTACAAACGCGTTTCGTACACATTATAGGCTGGCGAAGATACAAATGAGACAATTTGATGCTGAGTGAGATTGTAAAACCTGCAGTGTTATTTCCTAATGGTTTAGTACATCTGAAATGTATTAGAACGCTCGCTAATAGCATCTTCAGTACAACTAAAAATTAAATTAAACACTCTCACATACTAGCTGATAACACAAAGTAAAACTGTCCACCCTTTCGCATACTAGCTGATAATACGAAGTAAAGCTATCTACCTTACGATGCTACCACGAGGTTTTATTACGTTTTTACTACGCCCAGTAATTAACATTAACTGTTTTTTAGTTGTCTATAGCAGTACCAACACGTTTGGGTCTGCTATACGTTGGCAGATACACAAATATACCTGTATGAAGCAGAGCGAGTTAGTTAAATTTGCATTGGTAGTTTCTGGTGGCTTACTACCGCTAAACTGTATTAGAATGATTTGTAATAGCATTTTCATTCGAACTAAAGGTGATATTAAACACTCTTGCATACTAGCTGACAACGCAGAGCTTATATGTCTATTATACAATGGTGCCAAGTTATTTTATTGGGTACTAAATGTATTCAGTACTTAACTTCAACTGTATCATGCTTGTTTACTGCATTACAAACGCGTTTCGTACACATTATAGGCTGGCGGAAATACAAATGAGACAATTTGATGCTGAGTGAGATTGTAAAACCTGCAGTGTTATTTTTTAATCGTTTAGTACATCTGAAATGTATTAGAACGATCGCTAAACGCATCTTCAGTACAACAAAAAATTAAATTAAACACTCTCACATACTAGCTGATAACACAAAATAAAACTGTCCACCCTTTCGCATACTAGCTGATAATACAAAGTAAAGCTATCCACTTTACGATGCTACGACGAGGTTTTATTACGTTTTTACTACGTCCAGTAATTAACATTAACTGTTTTTTAGTTGTGTATAGCAGTACCAACACGGTTGGGTCTGCTATACGTTGGCAGATACACAAATATACCTTTATTAAGCAGAGCGAGTTGGCTAAATTTGCATTGGTAGTTTCTGGTATCTTACTACAGCAAAAATGTATTACAATGTTTTGTAATAGCATTTTATTTGGAACTAAAGGTGATATTAAACACTCTTGCATACTAGCTGACAACGCAGAGCTTATATGTCTATTATACGATGGTGCCAAGTTATTTTATTGGATTCTCAATCTATTCAGTACTTAACTTCAACTGTATCATGCTTGTTTACTGCATTACAAAAGCGTTTCGTACACACTATAGGCTGGCGGAAATACAAATGAGACAATTTGATGCTGAGTGAGATTGTAAAACCTGCAGTGTTTTTTTTTAATGGTTTAGTACATCTGAAATGTATTAGAACGATCGCTAATCGCATCTTCAGTACAACTAAAAATTAAATTAAACACTCTCACATACTAGCTGATAACACAAAATAAAACTGTCCACCCTTTCGCATACTAGCTGATAATACAAAGTAAAGCTATCCACCTTACGATGCTACGACGAGGTTTTATTACGTTTTTACTACGTCCAGTAATTAACATTAACTGTTTTTTAGTTGTCTATAGCAGTACCAACACGTTTGGGTCTGCTAAACGTTGGCAGATACACAAATATACCTGTATGAAGCAGAGCGAGTTGGTTAAATTTGCATTCGTAGTTTCTGGTGGCTTACTACAGCTAAAATGTATTAGAATGATTTGTAATAGCATTTTCTTTCGAACTAAAGGTGATATTAAACACTCTTGCATACTAGCTGACAACGCAGAGCTTATATGTCTATTATACGATGCTGCCAAGTTATTTTGTTGAGTTCTCAATGTATTCAGTACCTAACTTCAACTGTATCATGCTTGTTTAATGCATTACAAACGCGTTTCGTACACATTATAGGCTGGCGGAGATACAAATGAGACAATTTGATGCTGAGTGAGATTGTAAAACCTGCAGTGCTATTTCTTAATGGTTTAGTACATCTGAAATGTATTAGAACGATCGCTAATCGCATCTTCAGTACAACTAAAAATTAAAATTAATCACTTTCAAATACTAGCTGATAACACAAAATAAAACTGACCACCCTTTCGCATACTAGCTGATAATACAAAGTAAAGCTGTCTACCTTACGATGCTACCACGAAGTTTTATTAGATTTTTACTACCTCCAGTAATTAACATTAACTGTTTCTTAGTTGTCTATAGCAGTACCAAAACGTTTGGGTCTGCTATACGTTGGCAGCTACACAAATATACCTGTATGAAGCAGAGCGAGTTGGTTAAATTTGCATTGGTAGTTTCTGGTAGCTTACTACAGCTAAAATGTATTAGAATGATTTGTAATAGCATTTTCTTTGGAACTAAAGGTGATATTAAACACTCTTGCATACTAGCTGATAACGCAGAGCTTATATGTCTATTATACGATGGTGCCAAGTTATTTTATTGGGTTCTCAATGTATTCAGTACTTAACTTCAACTGGATCATGCTTGTTTACTGCATTACAAACGCGTTTCGTAGACATTATAGGCTGGCGGAGAAACAAATGAGACAATTTGATGCTGAGTGAGATTGTAAAACCTGCAGAGTTATTTCTTAATGGTTTAGTACATCTGAAATGTATTAGAACGGTCGCTAATAGCATCTACATTACAACTAAAAATTAAATTAAACACTCTCACATACTAGCTGATAACACAAAATAAAACTGTCCACCCTTTCGCATACTAGCTGATAATACAAAGTAAAGCTATCTACCTTACGATATTAACACGAAGTTTTATTAGGTTTTTACTACCTCCAGTAATTAACATTAACTGTTTCTTAGTTGTCTATAGCAGTACCAACACGTTTAGGTCTGCTATACGTTGCAGAACACAAATATACCTGTATGAAGCAGAGCGAGTTGGTTAAATTTGCATTGGTAGTTTCTGGTAGCTTACTACAGCTAAAATGTATTAGAATGATTTGTAATAGCATTTTCTTTGGAACTAAAGGTGATATTAAACACTCTTGCATACTAGCTGACAACGCAGAGCTTATATGTCTATTATGCGATGGTGCCAAGTTATTTTATTGGGTTCTCAATGTATTGAGTACTTAACTTCAACTGTATCATGCTTGTTTACTGCATTACAAACGCGTTTCGTACACACTATAGGCTGGCGGAAATACAAATGATACAATTTGGTGCTGAGTGAGATTGAAAAACCTGCAGTGTTATTTCTTAATAGTTTAGTACATCTGAAATGTATTAGAACGATCGGTAATAGCATCTTCATTACAACTAAAAATTAAATTAAGCACTCTCGCATACTAGCTGATAATACAAAGTAAAGCTATCTACCTTACGATGCAACCACAAGGTTTTATTAGGTTTTTACTACTTCCAGTAATTAACATTAACTGTTTCTTAGTTGTCTATAGCAGTACCAACAAGTTTGGGAGTTCTCTACGTTTGCAGCTACACAAATATACCTGTATGAAGCAGAGCGAGTTGGTTAAATTTGCATTGGTAGTTTCTGGTGGTTTACTACAGCTAATATGTATTAGAATGATTTTGTAATAGCATTTTCTTTGGAACTAAAAGTGATATTAAACACTCTTGCATACTAGCTGACAACGCAGAGCTTATATGTCTATTATACGATGCTGCCAAGTTATTTTGTTGGGTTCTCAATGTATTCAGTACTTAACTTCAACTGTATCATGCTTGTTTACTGCATTACAAACGCGTTTCGTACACACTATAGGCTGGCGGAAATACAAATGAGACAATTTGATGCTGAGTGAGATTGTAATACCTGCAGTGTTGTTTCTTAATGGTGTAGTACTTCTGAAATGTATTAGAACGATCGCTAATAGCATCTTTAGTACAACTAAAAATTAAATTAAACACTCTCACATACTAGCTGATAACACAAAGTAAAACTGTCCACCCTTTCGCATACTAGCTGATAATACAAAGTAAAGCTATCTACTTTACGATGCTACCCCGGGGTTTTATTACGTTTTTACTACGTCCAGTAATTAACATTAACTGTTTTTTAGTTGTCTATAGCAGTACCAACACGTTTGGGTCTGCTAAACGTTGGCAGATACACAAATATACCTGTATGAAGCAGAGCGAGTTGGTTAAATTTGCATTCGTAGTTTCTGGTGGCTTACTACAGCTAAAATGTATTAGAATGATTTGTAATAGCATTTTCTTTCGAACTAAAAGTGATATTAAACACTCTTGCATACTAGCTGACAACGCAGAGCTTATATGTCTATTATACGATGGTGCCAAGTTATTTTATTGGGTTCTCAATGTATTCAGTACTTAACTTCCATTGCATCATGCTTGTTTACTGCATTACAAACGCGTTTCGTACACACTATAGGCTGGCGGAGATTCAAATGAGACAATTTGATGCTTAGTGAGATTGTAAGACCTGCAGTGTTATTTCTTAATAGTTTAGTACATCTGAAATGTTTTAGAACGATCGCTAATAGCATCTTCATTACAACTAAAAATTAAATTAAGCACTCTCAACTACTAGCTGATAACACATAGTAAAGCTGTCCACCCTTTCGCATACTGGCTGATAATACAAAGTAAAGCTATCTACCTTACGATGCTACCACGAGGTTTTATTAGGTTTTTACTACGTCCAGTAATTAACATTAACTGTTTCTTAGTTGTCTATAGCAGTACCAACACGTTTAGGTCTGCTATACGTTGGCAGATACACAAATATACCTGTATGAAGCAGAGCGAGTTGGTTACATTTGCATTGGTAGTTTCTGGTGGCTTACTACAGCTAAAATGTATTAGAATGATTTGTAATAGCATTTTCTTTCGAACTAAAGGTTATATTAAACACTCTTGCATACTAGCTGACAACGCAGAGCTTATATGTCTATTATACGATGGTGCCAAGTTATTTTATTGGGTTCTCAATGTATTCAGTACTTAACTTCCATTGTATCATGCTTGTTTACTGCATTACAAACGCGTTTCGTACACACTATAGGCTGGCGGAGATTCAAATGAGACAATTTGATGCTTAGTGAGATTGTAAGACCTGCAGTGTTATTTCTTAATAGTTTAGTACATCTGAAATGTATTAGAACGATCGCTAATAGCATCTTCATTACAACTAAAAATTAAATTAAGCACTCTCAACTACTAGCTGATAACACATAGTAAAGCTGTCCACCCTTTCGCATACTGGCTGATAATACAAAGTAAAGCTATCTACCTTACGATGCTACCACGAGGTTTTATTAGGTTTTTACTACGTCCAGTAATTAACATTAACTGTTTCTTAGTTGTCTATAGCAGTACCAACACGTTTAGGTCTGCTATACGTTGGCAGATACACAAATATACCTGTATGAAGCAGAGCGAGTTGGTTACATTTGCATTGGTAGTTTCTGGTGGCTTACTACCGCTAAACTGTATTAGAATGATTTGTAATAGCATTTTCATTCGAACTAAAGGTGATATTAAACACTCTTGCATACTAGCTGACAACGCAGAGCTTATATGTCTATTATACAATGGTGCCAAGTTATTTTATTGGGTACTAAATGTATTCAGTACTTAACTTCAACTGTATCATGCTTGTTTACTGCATTACAAACGCGTTTCGTACACATTATAGGCTGGCGGAAATACAAATGAGACAATTTGATGCTGAGTGAGATTGTAAAACCTGCAGTGTTATTTTTTAATCGTTTAGTACATCTGAAATGTATTAGAACGATCGCTAAACGCATCTTCAGTACAACAAAAAATTAAATTAAACACTCTCACATACTAGCTGATAACACAAAATAAAACTGTCCACCCTTTCGCATACTAGCTGATAATACAAAGTAAAGCTATCCACTTTACGATGCTACGACGAGGTTTTATTACGTTTTTACTACGTCCAGTAATTAACATTAACTGTTTTTTAGTTGTGTATAGCAGTACCAACACGGTTGGGTCTGCTATACGTTGGCAGATACACAAATATACCTTTATTAAGCAGAGCGAGTTGGCTAAATTTGCATTGGTAGTTTCTGGTATCTTACTACAGCAAAAATGTATTACAATGTTTTGTAATAGCATTTTATTTGGAACTAAAGGTGATATTAAACACTCTTGCATACTAGCTGACAACGCAGAGCTTATATGTCTATTATACGATGGTGCCAAGTTATTTTATTGGATTCTCAATCTATTCAGTACTTAACTTCAACTGTATCATGCTTGTTTACTGCATTACAAAAGCGTTTCGTACACACTATAGGCTGGCGGAAATACAAATGAGACAATTTGATGCTGAGTGAGATTGTAAAACCTGCAGTGTTTTTTTTTAATGGTTTAGTACATCTGAAATGTATTAGAACGATCGCTAATCGCATCTTCAGTACAACTAAAAATTAAATTAAACACTCTCACATACTAGCTGATAACACAAAATAAAACTGTCCACCCTTTCGCATACTAGCTGATAATACAAAGTAAAGCTATCCACCTTACGATGCTACGACGAGGTTTTATTACGTTTTTACTACGTCCAGTAATTAACATTAACTGTTTTTTAGTTGTCTATAGCAGTACCAACACGTTTGGGTCTGCTAAACGTTGGCAGATACACAAATATACCTGTATGAAGCAGAGCGAGTTGGTTAAATTTGCATTCGTAGTTTCTGGTGGCTTACTACAGCTAAAATGTATTAGAATGATTTGTAATAGCATTTTCTTTCGAACTAAAGGTGATATTAAACACTCTTGCATACTAGCTGACAACGCAGAGCTTATATGTCTATTATACGATGCTGCCAAGTTATTTTGTTGAGTTCTCAATGTATTCAGTACCTAACTTCAACTGTATCATGCTTGTTTAATGCATTACAAACGCGTTTCGTACACATTATAGGCTGGCGGAGATACAAATGAGACAATTTGATGCTGAGTGAGATTGTAAAACCTGCAGTGCTATTTCTTAATGGTTTAGTACATCTGAAATGTATTAGAACGATCGCTAATCGCATCTTCAGTACAACTAAAAATTAAAATTAATCACTTTCAAATACTAGCTGATAACACAAAATAAAACTGACCACCCTTTCGCATACTAGCTGATAATACAAAGTAAAGCTGTCTACCTTACGATGCTACCACGAAGTTTTATTAGATTTTTACTACCTCCAGTAATTAACATTAACTGTTTCTTAGTTGTCTATAGCAGTACCAAAACGTTTGGGTCTGCTATACGTTGGCAGCTACACAAATATACCTGTATGAAGCAGAGCGAGTTGGTTAAATTTGCATTGGTAGTTTCTGGTAGCTTACTACAGCTAAAATGTATTAGAATGATTTGTAATAGCATTTTCTTTGGAACTAAAGGTGATATTAAACACTCTTGCATACTAGCTGACAACGCAGAGCTTATATGTCTATTATGCGATGGTGCCAAGTTATTTTATTGGGTTCTCAATGTATTGAGTACTTAACTTCAACTGTATCATGCTTGTTTACTGCATTACAAACGCGTTTCGTACACACTATAGGCTGGCGGAAATACAAATGATACAATTTGGTGCTGAGTGAGATTGAAAAACCTGCAGTGTTATTTCTTAATAGTTTAGTACATCTGAAATGTATTAGAACGATCGGTAATAGCATCTTCATTACAACTAAAAATTAAATTAAGCACTCTCGCATACTAGCTGATAATACAAAGTAAAGCTATCTACCTTACGATGCAACCACAAGGTTTTATTAGGTTTTTACTACTTCCAGTAATTAACATTAACTGTTTCTTAGTTGTCTATAGCAGTACCAACAAGTTTGGGAGTTCTCTACGTTTGCAGCTACACAAATATACCTGTATGAAGCAGAGCGAGTTGGTTAAATTTGCATTGGTAGTTTCTGGTGGTTTACTACAGCTAATATGTATTAGAATGATTTTGTAATAGCATTTTCTTTGGAACTAAAAGTGATATTAAACACTCTTGCATACTAGCTGACAACGCAGAGCTTATATGTCTATTATACGATGCTGCCAAGTTATTTTGTTGGGTTCTCAATGTATTCAGTACTTAACTTCAACTGTATCATGCTTGTTTACTGCATTACAAACGCGTTTCGTACACACTATAGGCTGGCGGAAATACAAATGAGACAATTTGATGCTGAGTGAGATTGTAATACCTGCAGTGTTGTTTCTTAATGGTGTAGTACTTCTGAAATGTATTAGAACGATCGCTAATAGCATCTTTAGTACAACTAAAAATTAAATTAAACACTCTCACATACTAGCTGATAACACAAAGTAAAACTGTCCACCCTTTCGCATACTAGCTGATAATACAAAGTAAAGCTATCTACTTTACGATGCTACCCCGGGGTTTTATTACGTTTTTACTACGTCCAGTAATTAACATTAACTGTTTTTTAGTTGTCTATAGCAGTACCAACACGTTTGGGTCTGCTAAACGTTGGCAGATACACAAATATACCTGTATGAAGCAGAGCGAGTTGGTTAAATTTGCATTCGTAGTTTCTGGTGGCTTACTACAGCTAAAATGTATTAGAATGATTTGTAATAGCATTTTCTTTCGAACTAAAAGTGATATTAAACACTCTTGCATACTAGCTGACAACGCAGAGCTTATATGTCTATTATACGATGGTGCCAAGTTATTTTATTGGGTTCTCAATGTATTCAGTACTTAACTTCCATTGCATCATGCTTGTTTACTGCATTACAAACGCGTTTCGTACACACTATAGGCTGGCGGAGATTCAAATGAGACAATTTGATGCTTAGTGAGATTGTAAGACCTGCAGTGTTATTTCTTAATAGTTTAGTACATCTGAAATGTATTAGAACGATCGCTAATAGCATCTTCATTACAACTAAAAATTAAATTAAGCACTCTCAACTACTAGCTGATAACACATAGTAAAGCTGTCCACCCTTTCGCATACTGGCTGATAATACAAAGTAAAGCTATCTACCTTACGATGCTACCACGAGGTTTTATTAGGTTTTTACTACGTCCAGTAATTAACATTAACTGTTTCTTAGTTGTCTATAGCAGTACCAACACGTTTAGGTCTGCTATACGTTGGCAGATACACAAATATACCTGTATGAAGCAGAGCGAGTTGGTTACATTTGCATTGGTAGTTTCTGGTGGCTTACTACAGCTAAAATGTATTAGAATGATTTGTAATAGCATTTTCTTTCGAACTAAAGGTTATATTAAACACTCTTGCATACTAGCTGACAACGCAGAGCTTATATGTCTATTATACGATGGTGCCAAGTTATTTTATTGGGTTCTCAATGTATTCAGTACTTAACTTCCATTGTATCATGCTTGTTTACTGCATTACAAACGCGTTTCGTACACACTATAGGCTGGCGGAGATTCAAATGAGACAATTTGATGCTTAGTGAGATTGTAAGACCTGCAGTGTTATTTCTTAATAGTTTAGTACATCTGAAATGTATTAGAACGATCGCTAATAGCATCTTCATTACAACTAAAAATTAAATTAAGCACTCTCAACTACTAGCTGATAACACATAGTAAAGCTGTCCACCCTTTCGCATACTGGCTGATAATACAAAGTAAAGCTATCTACCTTACGATGCTACCACGAGGTTTTATTAGGTTTTTACTACGTCCAGTAATTAACATTAACTGTTTCTTAGTTGTCTATAGCAGTACCAACACGTTTAGGTCTGCTATACGTTGGCAGATACACAAATATACCTGTATGAAGCAGAGCGAGTTGGTTACATTTGCATTGGTAGTTTCTGGTGGCTTACTACAGCTAAAATGTATTAGAATGATTTGTAAAAGCATTTTTTTTCGAACTAAAGGTGATATTAAACACTCTTGCATACTAGCTGACAACGCAGAGCTTATATGTCTATTATACGATGGTGCTAAGTTATTTTATTGGGTTCTCAATGTATTCAGTACTTAACTTCCATTGTATCATGCTTGTTTACTGCATTACAAACGCGTTTCGTACACACTATAGGCTGGCGGAGATTCAAATGAGACAATTTGATGCTTAGTGAGATTGTAAGACCTGCAGTGTTATTTCTTAATAGTTTAGTACATCTGAAATGTATTAGAACGATCGCTAATAGCATCTTCATTACAACTAAAAATTAAATTAAGCACTCTCAAGTACTAGCTGATAACACATAGTAAAGCTGTCCACCCTTTCGCATACTGGCTGATAATACAAAGTAAAGCTATCTACTTTACGATGCTACCACGAGGTTTTATTAGGTTTTTACTACGTCCAGTAATTAACATTAACTGTTTCTTAGTTGTCTATAGCAGTACCAACACGTTTAGGTCTGCTATACGTTGGCAGATACACAAATATACCTGTATGAAGCAGAGCGAGTTGGTTACATTTGCATTGGTAGTTTCTGGTGGCTTACTACAGCTAAAATGTATTAGAATGATTTGTAAAAGCATTTTCTTTCGAACTAAAGGTGATATTAAACACTCTTGCATACTAGCTGACAACGCAGAGCTTATATGTCTATTATACGATGGTGCTAAGTTATTTTATTGGGTTCTCAATGTATTCAGTACTTAACTTCCATTGTATCATGCTTGTTTACTGCATTACAAACGCGTTTCGTACACACTATAGGCTGGCGGAGATTCAAATGAGACAATTTGATGCTTAGTGAGATTGTAAGACCTGCAGTGTTATTTCTTAATAGTTTAGTACATCTGAAATGTATTAGAACGATCGCTAATAGCATCTTCATTACAACTAAAAATTAAATTAAGCACTCTCAACTACTAGCTGATAACACATAGTAAAGCTGTCCACCCTTTCGCATACTGGCTGATAATACAAAGTAAAGCTATCTACTTTACGATGCTACCACGAGGTTTTATTAGGTTTTTACTACGTCCAGTAATTAACATTAACTGTTTCTTAGTTGTCTATAGCAGTACCAACACGTTTAGGTCTGCTATACGTTGGCAGATACACAAATATACCTGCATGAAGCAGAGCGAGTTGGTTACATTTGCATTGGTAGTTTCTGGTGGCTTACTACAGCTAAAATGTATTAGAATGATTTGTAAAAGCATTTTCTTTCGAACTAAAGGTGATATTAAACACTCTTGCATACTAGCTGACAACGCAGAGCTTATATGTCTATTATACGATGGTGCTAAGTTATTTTATTGGGTTCTCAATGTATTCAGTACTTAACTTCATCTGTATCATGCTTGTTTACTGCATTACAAACGCGTTTCGTACACATTATAGGCTGGCGGAGAAACAAATGAGATAATTTGATGCTGAGTGAGATTGTAAAACCTGCAGAGTTATTTCTTAATGGTTTAGTACATCTGAAATGTATTAGAACGATCGCTAATAACATCTTCATTACAACTAAAAATTAAATTAAGCACTCTCACATACTAGCTGATAACACAAAGTTAAACTGTCCACCCTTTCGCATACTAGCTGATAATACAAAGTAAAGCTATCTACCTTACGATGCTACCACGAGGTTTTATTACGGTTTTACTACGTCCAGTAATTAACATTAACTGTTTTTTAGTTGTCTATAGCAGTACCAACACGTTTGGGTCTGCTATACGTTAGCAGATACACAAATATACCTGTATGAAGCAGAGCGAGTTGGTTAAATTTGCATTGGTAGTTTCTGGTGGCTTACTACAGCTAAAATGTATTAGAATGATTTGTACTAGCATTTTCTTTCGAACTAAAGGTGATATTAAACACTATTGCATACTAGCTGACAACGCAGAGCTTATATGTCTATTATACGATGGTGCCAAGTTATTTTATTGGGTTCTCAATGAATTCAGTACTGAACTTCAACTGTATCATGCTTGTTTACTGCATTACAAACGCGTTTCGTACACACTATAGGCTGGCGGAGATTCAAATGAGACAATTTGATGCTGAGTGAGATTGTAAAACCTGCAGAGTTATTTCTTAATGGTTTAGTACATCTGAAATGTTATAGAACAATCGCTGATAGCATCTTCATTACAACTAAAAATTAAATTAAGCACTCTCAAATACTAGCCGATAACACAAAGTAAAGCTGTCCACCCTTTCGCATACTAGCTGATAATACAAAGTAAAGCTATCTACCTTACGATGATACCACGAGGTTTTATTAGGTTTTTACTACGTCCAGTAATTAACATTAACTGTTTCTTAGTTGTCTATAGCAGTACCAAAACGTTTGGGTCTGCTATACGTTGGCAGATACACAAATATACCTGTATGAAGCAGAGCTAGTTGGTTAAATTTGCAATGGTAGTTTCTGGTGGCTTACTACAGCTAAAATGTATTAGAATGATTTGTAATAGCATTTTCTTTCGAACTAAAGGTGATATTAAACACTCTTGCATACTAGCTGCCAACGCAGAGCTTATATGTCTATTATACGTTGGTGCCAAGTTATTTTATTGAGTACTCAATGTATTCAGTACTTAACTTCAACTGTATCATGCTTGTTTACTGCATTACAAACGCGTTTCGTACACACTATAGGCTGGCTGAAATACAAATAAGACAATTTGATGCTGAGTGAGATTGTAAAACCTGCAGTGTTGATTCTTAATGGTGTAGTACATCTGAAATGTATTAGAACGATCGCTAATAGCATCTTGAGTACATCTAAAAATTAAATTAAACACTCTCACATACTAGCTGATAACACAAAGTAAAACTGTCCACCCGTTCGCATACTAGCTGATAATACAAAGTAAAGCTATCTACCTTACGATGCTACCACGAGGTTTTATTACGTTTTTACTACGTCCAGTAATTAACATTAACTGTTTTTTAGTTGTCTATAGCAGTACCAACACGTTTGGGTCTGCTATACGTTGGCAGATACACAAATATACTTGTATGAAGCAGGGCGAGTTAGTTAAATTTGCATTGGTAGTTTCTGGTGGCTTACTACAGCTAAAATGTATTAGAATGATTTGTAATAGCATTTTCTTTCGAACTAAAGGTGATATTAAACACTCTTGCATACTAGCTGACAACGCAGAGCTTATATGTCTATTATACGTTGGTGCCAAGTTATTTTATTGAGTACTCAATGTATTCAGTAGGTACTTAACTTCAACTGTATCATGCTTGTTTGCTGCATTACAAACGCGTTTCGTACACACTATAGACTTACGGAGATACAAATGAGACAATTTGATGCTGAGTGAGATTGTAAAACCTGCAGTGTTGATTCTTAATGGTGTAGTACATCTGAAATGTATTAGAACGATCGCTAATAGCATCTTCAGTACAACTAAAAATTAAATTAAACACTCTCACATACTAGCTGATAACACAAAGTAAAACTGTCCACCCTTTCGCATACTAGCTGATAATACAAAGTAAAGCTATCTACCTTACGATGCTACCACGAGGTTTTATTACGTTTTTACTACGTCCAGTAATTAACATTAACTGTTTTTTAGTTGTCTATAGCAGTACCAACACGTTTGGGTCTGCTATACGTTGGCAGATACACAAATATACCTGTATGAAGCAGGGCGAGTTGGTTAAATTTGCATTGGTAGTTTCTGGTGGCTTACTACAGCTAAAATGTATTAGAATGATTTGTAAAAGCATTTTTTTTCGAACTAAAAGTGATATTAAACACTCTTGCATACTAGCTGACAACGCAGAGCTTATATGTCTATTATACGATGGTGCCAAGTTATTTTATTGGGTTCTCAATGTATTCAGTAATTAACTTCAATTGTATCATGCTTGTTTACTGCATTACAAACGCGTTTCGTACACACTATAGGCTGGCGGAGATTCAAATGAGACAATTTGATGCTTAGTGAGATTGTAAGACCTGCAGAGTTATTTCTTAATAGTTTAGTACATCTGAAATGTATTAGAACGATCGCTAATAGCATCTTCATTACAACTAAAAATTAAATTAAGCACTCTCAACTACTAGCTGATAACACAAAGTAAAGCTGTCCACCCTTTCGCATACTGGCTGATAATACAAAGTAAAGCTATCTACCTTACGATGCTACCACGAGGTTTTATTAGGTTTTTACTACGTCCAGTAATTAACATTAACTGTTTCTTAGTTGTCTATAGCAGTACCAACACGTTTAGGTCTGCTATACGTTGGCAGATACACAAATATACCTGTATGAAGCAGAGCGAGTTGGTTAAATTTGCATTGGTAGTTTCTGGTGGCTTACTACAGCTAAAATGTATTAGAATGATTTGTACTAGCATTTTCTTTCGAACTAAAGGTGATATTAAACACTATTGCATACTAGCTGATAACGCAGAGCTTATATGTCTATTATACGATGGTGCCAAGTTATTTTATTGGGTTCTCAATGAATTCAGTACTGAACTTCAACTGTATCATGCTTGTTTACTGCATTACAAACGCGTTTCGTACACACTATAGGCTGGCGGAGATTCAAATGAGACAATTTGATGCTGAGTGAGATTGTAAAACCTGCAGTGTTATTTCTTAATGGTTTAGTACATCTGAAATGTTATAGAACAATCGCTGATAGCATCTTCATTACAACTAAAAATTAAATTAAGCACTCTCAAATACTAGCTGATAACACAAAGTAAAGCTGTCCACCCTTTCGCATACTAGCTGATAATACAAAGTAAAGCTATCTACCTTACGATGATACCACGAGGTTTTATTAGGTTTTTACTACGTCCAGTAATTAACATTAACTGTTTCTTAGTTGTCTATAGCAGTACCAAAACGTTTGGGTCTGCTATACGTTGGCAGATACACAAATATACCTGTATGAAGCAGGGCGAGTTAGTTAAATTTGCATTGGTAGTTTCTGGTGGCTTACTACAGCTAAAATGTATTAGAATGATTTGTAATAGCATTTTCTTTCGAACTAAAGGTGATATTAAACACTCTTGCATACTAGCTGACAACGCAGAGCTTATATGTCTATTATACGTTGGTGCCAAGTTATTTTATTGAGTACTCAATGTATTCAGTACTTAACTTCAACTGTATCATGCTTGTTTACTGCATTACAAACGCGTTTCGTACACACTATAGGCTGGCGGAAATACAAATAAGACAATTTGATGCTGAGTGAGATTGTAAAACCTGCAGTGTTGATTCTTAATGGTGTAGTACATCTGAAATGTATTAGAACGATCGCTAATAGCATCTTGAGTACATCTAAAAATTAAATTAAACACTCTCACATACTAGCTGATAACACAAAGTAAAACTGTCCACCCGTTCGCATACTAGCTGATAATACAAAGTAAAGCTATCTACCTTACGATGCTACCACGAGGTTTTATTACGTTTTTACTACGTCCAGTAATTAACATTAACTGTTTTTTAGTTGTCTATAGCAGTACCAACACGTTTGGGTCTGCTATACGTTGGCAGATACACAAATATACTTGTATGAAGCAGGGCGAGTTAGTTAAATTTGCATTGGTAGTTTCTGGTGGCTTACTACAGCTAAAATGTATTAGAATGATTTGTAATAGCATTTTCTTTCGAACTAAAGGTGATATTGAACACTCTTGCATACTAGCTGACAACGCAGAGCTTATATGTCTATTATACGTTGGTGCCAAGTTATTTTATTGAGTACTCAATGTATTCAGTAGGTACTTAACTTCAACTGTATCATGCTTGTTTGCTGCATTACAAACGCGTTTCGTACACACTATAGACTTACGGAGATACAAATGAGACTATTTGATGCTGAGTGAGATTGTAAAACCTGCAGTGTTATTTCTTAATGGTTTAGTACATCTGAAATGTATTAGAACGATCGCTAATAGCATCTTCAGTACAACTAAAAATTAAATTAAACACTCTCACATACTAGCTGATAACACAAAGTAAAACTGTCCACCCGTTCGCATACTAGCTGATAATACAAAGTAAAGCTATCTACCTTACGATGCTACCACGAGGTTTTATTACGTTTTTACTACGTCCAGTAATTAACATTAACTGTTTTTTAGTTGTCTATAGCAGTACCAACACGTTTGGGTCTGCTATACGTTGGCAGATACACAAATATACTTGTATGAAGCAGGGCGAGTTAGTTAAATTTGCATTGGTAGTTTCTGGTGGCTTACTACAGCTAAAATGTATTAGAATGATTTGTAATAGCATTTTCTTTCGAACTAAAGGTGATATTGAACACTCTTGCATACTAGCTGACAACGCAGAGCTTATATGTCTATTATACGATGGTGCCAAGTTATTTTATTGGGTTCTCAATGTATTCAGTAATTAACTTCAATTGTATCATGCTTGTTTACTGCATTACAAACGCGTTTCGTACACACTATAGGCTGGCGGAGATTCAAATGAGACAATTTGATGCTTAGTGAGATTGTAAGATCTGCAGTGTTATTTCTTAATAGTTTAGTACATCTGAAATGTATTAGAACGATCGCTAATAGCATCTTCATTACAACTAAAAATTAAATTAAGCACTCTCAACTACTAGCTGATAACACAAAGTCAAGCTGACCACCCTTTCGCATACTGGCTGATAATACAAAGTAAAGCTATCTACCTTACGATGCTACCACGAGGTTTTATTAGGTTTTTACTACGTCGAGTAATTAACATTAACTGCTTCTTAGTTGTCTATAGCAGTACCAACACGTTTAGGTCTGCTATACGTTGGCAGATACACAAATATACCTGTATGAAGCAGAGCGAGTTGGTTAAATTTGCATTGGTAGTTTCTGGTGGCTTACTACAGCTAAAATGTATTAGAATGATTTGTAATAGCATTTTCTTTCGAACTAAAAGTGATATTAAACACTCTTGCATACTAGCTGAAAACGCAGAGCTTATATGTCTATTATACGATGGTGCCAAGTTATTTTATTGGGTTCTCAATGTATTCAGTACTTAACTTCATCTGTATCATGCTTGTTTACTGCATTACAAACGCGTTTCGTACACACTATAGGCTGGCGGAAATACAAATGAGACAATTTGATGCTGAGTGAGATTGTAAAACCTGCAGTGTTGATTCTTAATGGTGTAGTACATCTGAAATGTATTAGAACGATCGCTAATAGCATCTTGAGTATATCTAAAAATTAAATTAAACACTCTCACATACTAGCTGATAACACAAAGTAAAACTGTCCACCCTTTCGCATACTAGCTGATAATACAAAGTAAATCTATCTACCTTAAGATGCTACCACGTGGTTTTATTACGTTTTTACTACGTCCAGTAATTAACATTAACTGTTTTTTAGTTGTCTATAGCAGTACCAACACGTTTGGGTCTGCTATACGTTGGCAGATACACAAATATACCTGTATGAAGCAGGGCGAGTTGGTTAAATTTGCATTGGTAGTTTCTGGTGGCTTACTACAGCTAAAATGTATTAGAATGATTTGTAATAGCATTTTCTTTAGAACTAAAGGTGATATTAAACACTCTTGCATACTAGCTGACAACGCAGAGCGTATATGTCTCATATACGATGCTGCCAAGTTATTTTATTGGGTTCTCAATGTATTCAGTACTTAACTTCAACTGTATCATGCTTGTTTACTGCATTACAAACTCGTTTCGTACACACTATAGGCTGGCGGAGGTACAAATGAGACAATTTGAAGCTGAGTGAGATTCTAAAATCTGAAATATTATTTCTAAGTGGTTTAGTACATCTGAAATGTATTAGAACGATCGCTAATAGCATCTTCCTTACAACTAAATATTATATTAAGCACTCTCAACTACTAGCTGATAACACTAAGTAAAACTATCTACCTTACGATGCTGCCACACGGTTTCATTAGGTTTTTACTACGTCTAGTAATTAACATTAACTGTTTCTTAGTTGTCTATAGCACTACCAGCACGTTTGGGTCTGCTATACGTTGGCAGATACACAAATATACCTGTATGAAGCAGGGCGAGTTGGTTAAATTTGCATTGGTAGTTTCTGGTGGCTTACTACAGCTAAAATGTATTAGAATGATTTGTAATAGCATTTTCTTTCGAACTAAAGGTGATATTAAACACTCATGCATACTAGCTGACAACGCAGAGCTTATATGTCTATTATACGATTGTGCCAAGATATTTTATTGGATTCTCAATGTATTCAGTACTTAACTTCAACTGTATCATGCTTGTTTGCTGCATTACAAACGCGTTTCGTACACACTGTAGACTTACGGAGATACAAATGAGACAATTTGATGCTGAGTGAGATTGTAAAACCTGCAGTGTTATTTCTTAATGGTTTAGTACATCTGAAATGTATTAGAACGATCGCTAATAGCATCTTCAGTACAACTAAAAATTAAATTAAACACTCTCACATACTAGCTGATAACACAAAGTAAAACTGTCCACCCTTTCGCATACTAGCTGATAATACAAAGTAAAGCTATCTACCTTACGATGCTACCACGTGGTTTTATTACGTTTTTACTACGTCCAGTAATTAACATTAACTGTTTTTTAATTGTCTATAGCAGTACCAACACGTTTGGGTCTGCTATACGTTGGCAGATACACAAATATACCTGTATGAATCAGGGCGAGTTGGTTAAATTTGCATTGGTAGTTTCTGGTGGCTTACTACAGCTAAAATGTATTAGAATGATTTGTAATAGCATTTTCTTTCGAACTAAAAGTGATATTAAACACTCTTGCATACTAGCTGACAACGCAGAGCTTATATGTCTATTATACGATGCTGCCAAGTTATTTTGTTGGGTTCTCAATGTATTCAGTACTTAACTTCAACTGTATCATTCTTGTTTGCTGCATTACAAACGCGTTTCGTACACACTATAGGCTTACGGAGATACAAATGAGACAATTTGATGCTGAGTGACATTGTAAAACCTGCAGTGTTATTTCTTAATGGTTTAGTACATCTGAAATGTATTAGAACGATCGCTAATTGCATCTTCAGTACAACTAAAAATTAAATTAAACACTCTCACATACTAGCTGATAACACAAAGTAAAACTGTCCACCCTTTCGCATACTAGCTGATAATACAAAGTAAAGCTATCTACCTTACGATGCTACCACGAGGTTTTATTACGTTTTTACTACGTCCAGTAATTAACATTAACTGTTTCTTAGTTGTCTATAGCACTACCAACACGTTTGGGTCTGCTATACGTTGGCATATAAACAAATATACCTGTATGAAGCAGAGGGAGTTGGTTAAATTTGCCTTGGTAGTTTCTGGTGGCTTACTACAGCTAAAATGTATTAGAATGATTTGTAATAGCATTTTCTTTCGAACTAAAAGTGATATTAAACACTCTTGCATACTAGCTGACAACGCAGAGCTTATATGTCTATTATACGATGCTGCCAAGTTATTTTGTTGGGTTCTCAATGTATTCAGTACTTAACTTCAACTGTATCATGCTTGTTTACTGCATTACAAACTCGTTTCGTACACACTATAGGCTGGCGGAGATACAAATGAGACAATTTGAAGCTGAGTGAGATTCTAAAATCTGAAATATTATTTCTTAGTGGTTTAGTCAATCTGAAATGTATTAGAACGATCGCTAATAGCAGTTTCATTACAACTAAATATTATATTAAGCACTCTCAAGTACTAGCTGATAACACAAAGTAAAACTATCTACTATACGATGCTGCCACACGGTTTCAATAGGTTTTTACTACGTCTAGTAATTAACATTAACTGTTTTTAGTTGTCTATAGCACTACCAACACGTTTGGGTCTGCTATATGTTGGCAGATAAACAAATATACCTGTATGAAGCAGAGGGAGTTGGTTAAGTGTGCATTGGTAGTTTCTGGTGGCTTACTACAGCTAAAATGTATTAGAATGATTTCTAATAGCATTTTCTTTGGAACTAAAGGTGATATTAAACACTCTTGCATACTGGCTGACAACACAGAGCTCATATGCCTACTATACGATGCAGCCAAACTATTTTATTGGGTTCTTAATGTTTCCAGTACTTCAACTGTATAATGCTTGTTTACACCATTACAAACGCGATTTGTACGCACTATAGGCAGGTGGAGATACAAATGTGACAATTTAAAGCTGAGTGAGATTCTAAAATCTGAAATATTATTTCTTAGTGGTTTAGTACATCTGAAATGTATTAGAACGATCGCTAATAGCATCTTCATTACAGCTAAAAATTAAATTAAGCACTCTCACATACTAGCTGATAACACAAAGTAAAACTGTCCACCCTTTCGCATACTAGCTGATAGTACAAACTAAAGCTATCTACCTTACGATGCTACCACACGGTTTTATTAGGTTTTTACTACGTCCAGTAATTAACATTAACTGTTTCTTAGTTGTCTATAGCACTACCAACTCGTTTGGGTCTGCTATACGTTGGCAGATACACAAATATACCTGTATGAAGCAGAGGGAGTTGGTTAAGTGTGCATTGGTAGTTTCTGGTGGCTTACTACAGCTAAAATGTATTAGAATGATTTGTAATAGCATTTTCTTTAGAACTAAAGGTGATATTAAACACTCTTGCATACTAGCTGACAACGCAGAGCGTATATGTCTTATATACGATGCTGCCAAGTTATGTTATTAGGTTCTCAATGTATTCAGTACTTAAAATCAACTGTATCATGCTTGTTTACTGCATTACAAACTCGTTTCGTACACACTATAGGCTGGCGGAGATACAAATGAGACAATTTGATCCTGAGTGAAATTGTAAAACCTGCACTGTTATTTCTTAATGGTTTGCTACATCTAAAATGAATTAGAACGATCGCTAATAGCATCCTCATTACAGCTAAAAATTAAATTAAGCACTCTCACATACTAGCTGATAACACAAAGTAAAACTGTCGACCCTTTCGCATACTAGCTGATAGTACAAACTAAAGCTATCTACCTTACGATGCTACCACGAGGTTTTATTAGGTTTTTACTACGTCCAGTAATTAACATTAACTGTTTCTTAGTTGTCTATAGCCCTACCAACACGTTTGGGTCTGCTATACGTTGGCAGATACACAAATATACCTGTATGAAGCAGAGGGAGTTGGTTAAGTGTGCATTGGTAGTTTCTGGTGGCTTACTACAGCTAAAATGTATTAGAATGATTTGTAATAGCATTTTCTTTAGAACTAAAGGTGATATTAAACACTCTTGCATACTAGCTGACAACGCAGAGCGTATATGTCTTATATACGATGCTGCCAAGTTATGTTATTAGGTTCTCAATGTATTCAGTACTTAACTTCAACTGTATCATGCTTGTTTACTGCATTACAAACTCGTTTCGTACACACTATAGGCTGGCGGAGATACAAATGAGACAATTTGATCCTGAGTGAAATTGTAAAACCTGCACTGTTATTTCTTAATGGGTTAGTACATCTAAAATGAATTAGAACGATCGCTAATAGCATCCTCATTACAGCTAAAAATTAAATTAAGCACTCTCACATACTAGCTGATAACACAAAGTAAAACTGTCGACCCTTTCGCATACTAGCTGATAGTACAAACTATAGCTATCTACCTTACGATGCTACCACGAGGTTTTATTAGGTTTTTACTACGTCCAGTAATTAACATTAACTGTTTCTTAGTTGTCTATAGCACTACCAACACGTTTGGGTCTGCTATACGTTGGCAGATACACAAATATACCTGTATGAAGCAGAGGGAGTTGGTTAAGTGTGCATTGGTAGTTTCTGGTGGCTTACTACAGCTAAAATGTATTAGAATGATTTGTAATAGCATTTTCTTTAGAACTAAAGGTGATATTAAACACTCTTGCATACTAGCTGACAACGCAGAGCGTATATGTCTTATATACGATGCTGCCAAGTTATGTTATTAGGTTCTCAATGTATTCAGTACTTAACTTCAACTGTATCATGCTTGTTTACTGCATTACAAACTCGTTTCGTACACACTATAGGCTGGCGGAGATACAAATGAGACAATTTGATCCTGAGTGAAATTGTAAAACCTGCACTGTTATTTCTTAATGGTTTAGTACATCTAAAATGAATTAGAACGATCGCTAATAGCATCCTCATTACAGCTAAAAATTAAATTAAGCACTCTCCCATACTAGCTGATAACACAAAGTAAAACTGTCGACCCTTTCGCATACTAGCTGATAGTACAAACTAAAGCTATCTACCTTACGATGCTACCACAAGGTTTTATTAGGTTTTTACTACGTCCAGTAATTAACATTAACTGTTTCTTAGTTGTCTATAGCACTACCAACACGTTTGGGTCTGCTATTCGTTGGCAGGTACACAAATATACCTGTATGAAGCAGAGAGTTGGTTAAATTTGCATTCGTAGTTTCTAGTGGCTTACTACAGCTAAAATGTATTAGAATGATTTGTAATAGCATTTTCTTTGGAACTAAAGGTGATATTAAACACTCTTGCATACTAGCTGACAAAGCAGAGCTTATATGTCTTATATACGATGCTGCCAAGTTATTTTATTGGGTTCTCAATGTATTCAGTACTTAACTTCAACTGTATCATGCTTGTTTACTGCATTACAAACTCGTTTCGTACACACTATAGGCTGGCGGAGGTACAAATGAGACAATTTGAAGCTGAGTGAGATTCTAAAATCTGAAATATTATTTCTAAGTGGTTTAGTACATCTGAAATGTATTAGAACGATCGCTAATAGCATCTTCCTTACAACTAAATATTATATTAAGCACTCTCAACTACTAGCTGATAACACTAAGTAAAACTATCTACCTTACGATGCTGCTACACGGTTTCATTAGGTTTTTACTACGTCTAGTAATTAACATTAACTGTTTCTTAGTTGTCTATAGCACTACCAACACGTTTGGGTCTGCTATACGTTGGCAGATACACAAATATACCTGTATGAAGCAGAGCGAGTTGGTTAATTTTGCATTGGTAGTTTCTGGTGGCTTACTACAGCTAAAATGTATTAGAATGATTTGTAATAGCATTTTCTTTAGAACTAAAGGTGATATTAAACACTCTTGCATACTAGCTGACAACGCAAAGCTTATATGTCTTATATACGATGCTGCCAAGTTATTTTATTGGGTTCTCAATGTATTCAGTACTTAACTTCAACTGTATCATGCTTGTTTACTGCATTACAAACGCGTTTCGTACACATTATAGGCTGCCGGAGATACAAATGAGACAATTTGATGCTGAGTGAGATTGTAAAACCTGCAGAGTTATTTCTTAATGGGTTAGTACATCTGAAATGTATTAGAACGATCGCTAATAGCATCTTCATTACAACTAAAAATTAAATTAAGCACTCTCACATACTAGCTGATAACACAAAGTAAAACTGTCCACCCTTTCGCATACTAGCTGATAATACAAAGTAAAGCTATCTACCTTTCGATGCTACCACGAGGTTTTATTAGGTTTTTACTACGTCCAGTAATTAACATTAACTGTTTCTTAGTTGTCTATAGCAGTACCAAAACGTTTGGGTCTGCTATACGTTGGCAGCTACACAAATATACCTGTATGAAGCAGAGCGAGTTGGTTAAATTTGCATTGGTAATTTCTGGTGGCTTACTACAGCTAAAATGTATTAGAATGATTTGTAATAACATTTTCTTTGGAACTAAAGGTGATATTAAACACTCTTGCATACTAGCTGACAACGCAGAGCTTATATGTCTTATATACGATGCTGCCAAGTTAGTTTATTGGGTTCTCAATGTATTCAGTACTTAACTTCAACTGTATCATGCTTGTTTACTGCATTACAAACTCGTTTCGTACACACTATAGGCTGGCGGAGATTCAAATGAGACCATTTGAAGCTGAGTGAGATTCTAAAATCTGAAATATTATTTCTAAGTGGTTTAGTACATCTGAAATGTATTAGAACGATCGCTAATAGCATCTTCCTTACAACTAAATATTATATTAAGCACTCTCAAGTACTAGCTGATAACAATAAGTAAAACTATCTACCTTACGATGCTGCCACACGGTTTCATTAGGTTTTTACTACGTCTAGTAATTAAAATTAACTGTTTCTTATTTTTCTATAGCACTACCAACACGTTTGGGTCTGCTATACGTTGGCAGATACACAAATATACCTGTATGAAGCAGAGCGAGTTGGTTAAGTTTGCATTGGTAGTTTCTGGTGGCTTACTACAGCAAAAATTTAGTAGAATGATTTGTAATAGCATTTTCTTTGTAACTAAAGGTGATATTAAACACTCTTGCATACTAGCTGACAACGCAGAGCTTATATGTCTATTATACAGTGCTGTCAAGTTATTTTATTGGGTTATCAATGTATTCAGTACTTAACTTCAACTGTATCATGCTTGTTTACTGCATTACAAACGCGTTTCGTACACATTATAGGCTGCCGGAGATACAAATGAGACAATTTGATGCTGAGTGAGATTGTAAAACCTGCAGAGTTATTTCTTAATGGTTTAGTACATCTGAAATGTATTAGAACGATCGCTAATATCATCTTCATTACAGCAAAAAATTAAATTAAGCACTCTCACATACTAGCTGATAACACAAAGTAACACTGTCCACCCTTTCGCATACTAGCTGATAGTACAAAGTAAAGCTATCTACCTTACTGTGCTACCACGGGGTTTTATTAGGTTTTTACTACGTCCAGTAATTAACATTAACTGTTTCTTAGTTGTCTATAGCACTACCAACACGTTTGGGTCTGCTATACGTTGGCAGATACACAAATATACCTGTATGAATCAGGGCGAGTTGGTTAAATTTGCATTGGTAGTTTCTGGTGGCTTACTACAGCTAAAATGTATTAGAATGATTTGTAATAGCATTTTCTTTCGAACTAAAAGTGATATTAAACACTCTTGCATACTAGCTGACAACGCAGAGCTTATATGTCTATTATACGATGCTGCCAAGTTATTTTGTTGGGTTCTCAATGTATTCAGTACTTAACTTCAACTGTATCATTCTTGTTTGCTGCATTACAAACGCGTTTCGTACACACTATAGGCTTACGGAGATACAAATGAGACAATTTGATGCTGAGTGACATTGTAAAACCTGCAGTGTTATTTCTTAATGGTTTAGTACATCTGAAATGTATTAGAACGATCGCTAATTGCATCTTCAGTACAACTAAAAATTAAATTAAACACTCTCACATACTAGCTGATAACACAAAGTAAAACTGTCCACCCTTTCGCATACTAGCTGATAATACAAAGTAAAGCTATCTACCTTACGATGCTACCACGAGGTTTTATTACGTTTTTACTACGTCCAGTAATTAACATTAACTGTTTCTTAGTTGTCTATAGCACTACCAACACGTTTGGGTCTGCTATACGTTGGGCATATAAACAAATATACCTGTATGAAGCAGAGGGAGTTGGTTAAATTTGCCTTGGTAGTTTCTGGTGGCTTACTACAGCTAAAATGTATTAGAATGATTTGTAATAGCATTTTCTTTCGAACTAAAAGTGATATTAAACACTCTTGCATACTAGCTGACAACGCAGAGCTTATATGTCTATTATACGATGCTGCCAAGTTATTTTGTTGGGTTCTCAATGTATTCAGTACTTAACTTCAACTGTATCATGCTTGTTTACTGCATTACAAACTCGTTTCGTACACACTATAGGCTGCGGAGATACAAATGAGACAATTTGAAGCTGAGTGAGATTCTAAAATCTGAAATATTATTTCTTAGTGGTTTAGTCAATCTGAAATGTATTAGAACGATCGCTAATAGCAGTTTCATTACAACTAAATATTATATTAAGCACTCTCAAGTACTAGCTGATAACACAAAGTAAAACTATCTACTATACGATGCTGCCACACGGTTTCAATAGGTTTTTACTACGTCTAGTAATTAACATTAACTGTTTTTAGTTGTCTATAGCACTACCAACACGTTTGGGTCTGCTATATGTTGGCAGATAAACAAATATACCTGTATGAAGCAGAGGGAGTTGGTTAAGTGTGCATTGGTAGTTTCTGGTGGCTTACTACAGCTAAAATGTATTAGAATGATTTCTAATAGCATTTTCTTTGGAACTAAAGGTGATATTAAACACTCTTGCATACTGGCTGACAACACAGAGCTCATATGCTACTATACGATGCAGCCAAACTATTTTATTGGGTTCTTAATGTTTCCAGTACTTCAACTGTATAATGCTTGTTTACACCATTACAAACGCGATTTGTACGCACTATAGGCAGGTGGAGATACAAATGTGACAATTTAAAACTGAGTGAGATTCTAAAATCTGAAATATTATTTCTTAGTGGTTTAGTACATCTGAAATGTATTAGAACGATCGCTAATAGCATCTTCATTACAGCTAAAAATTAAATTAAGCACTCTCACATACTAGCTGATAACACAAAGTAAAACTGTCCACCCTTTCGCATACTAGCTGATAGTACAAACTAAAGCTATCTACCTTACGATGCTACCACACGGTTTTATTAGGTTTTTACTACGTCCAGTAATTAACATTAACTGTTTCTTAGTTGTCTATAGCACTACCAACTCGTTTGGGTCTGCTATACGTTGGCAGATACACAAATATACCTGTATGAAGCAGAGGGAGTTGGTTAAGTGTGCATTGGTAGTTTCTGGTGGCTTACTACAGCTAAAATGTATTAGAATGATTTGTAATAGCATTTTCTTTAGAACTAAAGGTGATATTAAACACTCTTGCATACTAGCTGACAACGCAGAGCGTATATGTCTTATATACGATGCTGCCAAGTTATGTTATTAGGTTCTCAATGTATTCAGTACTTAAAATCAACTGTATCATGCTTGTTTACTGCATTACAAACTCGTTTCGTACACACTATAGGCTGGCGGAGATACAAATGAGACAATTTGATCCTGAGTGAAATTGTAAAACCTGCACTGTTATTTCTTAATGGTTTGCTACATCTAAAATGAATTAGAACGATCGCTAATAGCATCCTCATTACAGCTAAAAATTAAATTAAGCACTCTCACATACTAGCTGATAACACAAAGTAAAACTGTCGACCCTTTCGCATACTAGCTGATAGTACAAACTAAAGCTATCTACCTTACGATGCTACACGAGGTTTTATTAGGTTTTTACTACGTCAGTAATTAACATTAACTGTTTCTTAGTTGTCTATAGCCCTACCAACACGTTTGGGTCTGCTATACGTTGGCAGATACACAAATATACCTGTATGAAGCAGAGGGAGTTGGTTAAGTGTGCATTGGTAGTTTCTGGTGGCTTACTACAGCTAAAATGTATTAGAATGATTTGTAATAGCATTTTCTTTAGAACTAAAGGTGATATTAAACACTCTTGCATACTAGCTGACAACGCAGAGCGTATATGTCTTATATACGATGCTGCCAAGTTATGTTATTAGGTTCTCAATGTATTCAGTACTTAACTTCAACTGTATCATGCTTGTTTACTGCATTACAAACTCGTTTCGTACACACTATAGGCTGGCGGAGATACAAATGAGACAATTTGATCCTGAGTGAAATTGTAAAACCTGCACTGTTATTTCTTAATGGGTTAGTACATCTAAAATGAATTAGAACGATCGCTAATAGCATCCTCATTACAGCTAAAAATTAAATTAAGCACTCTCACATACTAGCTGATAACACAAAGTAAAACTGTCGACCCTTTCGCATACTAGCTGATAGTACAAACTATAGCTATCTACCTTACGATGCTACCACGAGGTTTTATTAGGTTTTTACTACGTCCAGTAATTAACATTAACTGTTTCTTAGTTGTCTATAGCACTACCAACACGTTTGGGTCTGCTATACGTTGGCAGATACACAAATATACCTGTATGAAGCAGAGGGAGTTGGTTAAGTGTGCATTGGTAGTTTCTGGTGGCTTACTACAGCTAAAATGTATTAGAATGATTTGTAATAGCATTTTCTTTAGAACTAAAGGTGATATTAAACACTCTTGCATACTAGCTGACAACGCAGAGCGTATATGTCTTATATACGATGCTGCCAAGTTATGTTATTAGGTTCTCAATGTATTCAGTACTTAACTTCAACTGTATCATGCTTGTTTACTGCATTACAAACTCGTTTCGTACACACTATAGGCTGGCGGAGATACAAATGAGACAATTTGATCCTGAGTGAAATTGTAAAACCTGCACTGTTATTTCTTAATGGTTTAGTACATCTAAAATGAATTAGAACGATCGCTAATAGCATCCTCATTACAGCTAAAAATTAAATTAAGCACTCTCCCATACTAGCTGATAACACAAAGTAAAACTGTCGACCCTTTCGCATACTAGCTGATAGTACAAACTAAAGCTATCTACCTTACGATGCTACCACAAGGTTTTATTAGGTTTTTACTACGTCCAGTAATTAACATTAACTGTTTCTTAGTTGTCTATAGCACTACCAACACGTTTGGGTCTGCTATTCGTTGGCAGGTACACAAATATACCTGTATGAAGCAGAGAGTTGGTTAAATTTGCATTCGTAGTTTCTAGTGGCTTACTACAGCTAAAATGTATTAGAATGATTTGTAATAGCATTTTCTTTGGAACTAAAGGTGATATTAAACACTCTTGCATACTAGCTGACAAAGCAGAGCTTATATGTCTTATATACGATGCTGCCAAGTTATTTTATTGGGTTCTCAATGTATTCAGTACTTAACTTCAACTGTATCATGCTTGTTTACTGCATTACAAACTCGTTTCGTACACACTATAGGCTGGCGGAGGTACAAATGAGACAATTTGAAGCTGAGTGAGATTCTAAAATCTGAAATATTATTTCTAAGTGGTTTAGTACATCTGAAATGTATTAGAACGATCGCTAATAGCATCTTCCTTACAACTAAATATTATATTAAGCACTCTCAACTACTAGCTGATAACACTAAGTAAAACTATCTACCTTACGATGCTGCCACACGGTTTCATTAGGTTTTTACTACGTCTAGTAATTAACATTAACTGTTTCTTAGTTGTCTATAGCACTACCAACACGTTTGGGTCTGCTATACGTTGGCAGATACACAAATATACCTGTATGAAGCAGAGCGAGTGGGTTAATTTTGCATTGGTAGTTTCTGGTGGCTTACTACAGCTAAAATGTATTAGAATGATTTGTAATAGCATTTTCTTTAGAACTAAAGGTGATATTAAACACTCTTGCATACTAGCTGACAACGCAAAGCTTATATGTCTTATATACGATGCTGCCAAGTTATTTTATTGGGTTCTCAATGTATTCAGTACTTAACTTCAACTGTATCATGCTTGTTTACTGCATTACAAACGCGTTTCGTACACATTATAGGCTGCCGGAGATACAAATGAGACAATTTGATGCTGAGTGAGATTGTAAAACCTGCAGAGTTATTTCTTAATGGGTTAGTACATCTGAAATGTATTAGAACGATCGCTAATAGCATCTTCATTACAACTAAAAATTAAATTAAGCACTCTCACATACTAGCTGATAACACAAAGTAAAACTGTCCACCCTTTCGCATACTAGCTGATAATACAAAGTAAAGCTATCTACCTTTCGATGCTACCACGAGGTTTTATTAGGTTTTTACTACGTCCAGTAATTAACATTAACTGTTTCTTAGTTGTCTATAGCAGTACCAAAACGTTTGGGTCTGCTATACGTTGGCAGCTACACAAATATACCTGTATGAAGCAGAGCGAGTTGGTTAAATTTGCATTGGTAATTTCTGGTGGCTTACTACAGCTAAAATGTATTAGAATGATTTGTAATAACATTTTCTTTGGAACTAAAGGTGATATTAAACACTCTTGCATACTAGCTGACAACGCAGAGCTTATATGTCTTATATACGATGCTGCCAAGTTAGTTTATTGGGTTCTCAATGTATTCAGTACTTAACTTCAACTGTATCATGCTTGTTTACTGCATTACAAACTCGTTTCGTACACACTATAGGCTGGCGGAGATTCAAATGAGACCATTTGAAGCTGAGTGAGATTCTAAAATCTGAAATATTATTTCTAAGTGGTTTAGTACATCTGAAATGTATTAGAACGATCGCTAATAGCATCTTCCTTACAACTAAATATTATATTAAGCACTCTCAAGTACTAGCTGATAACAATAAGTAAAACTATCTACCTTACGATGCTGCCACACGGTTTCATTAGGTTTTTACTACGTCTAGTAATTAAAATTAACTGTTTCTTATTTTTCTATAGCACTACCAACACGTTTGGGTCTGCTATACGTTGGCAGATACACAAATATACCTGTATGAAGCAGAGCGAGTTGGTTAAGTTTGCATTGGTAGTTTCTGGTGGCTTACTACAGCAAAAATTTAGTAGAATGATTTGTAATAGCATTTTCTTTGTAACTAAAGGTGATATTAAACACTCTTGCATACTAGCTGACAACGCAGAGCTTATATGTCTATTATACAGTGCTGTCAAGTTATTTTATTGGGTTATCAATGTATTCAGTACTTAACTTCAACTGTATCATGCTTGTTTACTGCATTACAAACGCGTTTCGTACACATTATAGGCTGCCGGAGATACAAATGAGACAATTTGATGCTGAGTGAGATTGTAAAACCTGCAGAGTTATTTCTTAATGGTTTAGTACATCTGAAATGTATTAGAACGATCGCTAATATCATCTTCATTACAGCAAAAAATTAAATTAAGCACTCTCACATACTAGCTGATAACACAAAGTAACACTGTCCACCCTTTCGCATACTAGCTGATAGTACAAAGTAAAGCTATCTACCTTACTGTGCTACCACGAAGTTTTATTAGGTTTTTACTACGTCCAGTAATTAACATTAACTGTTTCTTAGTTGTCTATAGCACTACCAACACGTTTGGGTCTGCTATACGTTGACAGATACACAAATATACCTGTATGAAGCAGAGGGAGTTGGTTAAGTTTGCATTGGTAGTTTCTGGTGGCTTACTACAGCAAAAATGTATTAGAATGATTTGTAATAGCATTTTCTTTAGAACTAAAGGTGATATTAAACACTCTTGCATACTAGCTGACAACGCAGAGCTTATATGTCTTATATACGATGCTGCCAAGTTATTTTATTGGGTTCTCAATGTATTCAGTACTTAACTTCAACTGTATCATGCTTGTTTACTGCATTACAAACGCGTTTCGTACACACTATAGGCTGGCGGAGATACAAATGAGACAATTTGATGCTGAGTGAGATTGTAAAACCTGCAGTGTTATTTCTTAATGGTTTATTACATCTGAAATGTATTAGAACGTTCGCTAATAGCATCTTCATTACAGCTAAAAATTAAATTAAGCACTCTCGCATACTAGCTGATAACACAAAGTAAAACTGTCCACCCTTTCGCATACTAGCTGATAGTACAAAATAAAGCTATCTACCTTACGATGCTACCACGAGGTTTTATAAGGTTTTTACTACGTCCAGTAATTAACATTAACTGTTTCTTATTTTTCTATAGCACTACCAACACGTTTGGGTCTGCTATACGTTGGCAGATACACAAATATACCTGTATGAAGCAGAGCGAGTTGGTTAAGTTTGCATTGGTAGTTTCTGGTGGCTTACTACAGCAAAAATGTATTAGAATGATTTGTAATAGCATTTTCTTAGGAACTAATGGTGATATTAAACACTCTTGCATACTAGCTGACAACGCAGAGCTTATATGTCTTATATACGATGCTGCCAATTTATTTTATTGGGTTCTCAATGTATTCAGTACTTAACTTCAACTGTATCATGCTTGTTTACTGCATTACAAACTCGTTTCGTACACACTATAGGCTGGCGGAGATACAAATGAGACAATTTGAATCTGAGTGAGATTCTAAAATCTGAAATTTTATTTCTTAGTGGTTTAGTACATCTGAAATGTATTAGAACGATCGCTAATAGCATCTTCATTACAACTAAATATTATATTAAGCACTCTCAAGTACTAGCTGATAACACAAAGTAAAACTATCTACTTTACGATGCTGCCACACGGTTTCATTAGGTTTTTACTACGTCTAGTAATTAACATTAACTGTTTTTAGATGTCTATAGCACTACCAACAAGTTTGGGTCTGCTATACGTTGGCAGATAAACAAATATACCTGTATGAAGTAGAGCGAGTTGGTTAAGTGTGCATTGGTAGTTTCTGGTGGCTTACTACAGCTAAAATGTATTAGAATGATTTCTAATAGCATTTTCTTTGGAACTAAAGGTGATATTAAACAGTCTTGCATACTAGCTGACAACACAGAGCTCATATGCCTACTATACGATGCAGCCAAACTATTTTATTGGGTTCTTAATGTATCCAGTACTTCAACTGTATAATGCTTGTTTACACCATTAGAAACGCGATTTGTACGCACTATAGGCAGGCGGAGATACAAATGTGACAATTTAAAGCTGAGTGAGATTCTAAAATCTGAAATATTATTTCTAAGTGGTTTAGTACATCTGAAATGTATTAGAACGATCGCTAATAGCATCTTCCTTACAACTAAATATTATATGAAGCACTCTCAAGTACTAGCTGATAACACTAAGTAAAACTATCTACTTTACGATGCTGCCACGCGGTTTCATTAGGTTTTTACTACGTCTAGTAATTAACATTAACTGTTTCTTAGTTGTCTGTAGCACTACTAACACGTTTGGGTGTGCTATACGTTGGCAGATACACAAATATACCTGTATGAATCAGAGCGAGTTGGTTAAGTTTGCATTGGTAGTTTCTGGTGGCTTACTACAGCTAAAATGTATTAGAATGATTTGTAATAGCATTCTGTTTGGAACTAAAGGTGATATTAAACACTCTTGCATACTAGCTGACAAGGCAGAGCTTATATGTCTATTACACGGTGCTGTCAAGTTATTTTATTGGGTTATCAATGTATTCAGTACTTAACTTCAACTGTATCATGCTTGTTTACTGCATTACAAACGCGTTTCGTACACACTATAGGCTTACGGAGATACAAATGAGACAATTTGATGCTGAGTGAGATTGTAAAACCTGCAGTGTTATTTCTTAATGGTTTAGTACATCTGAAATGTATTAGAACGATCGCTAATAGCATCTTCATTACAGCTAAAAATTAAATTAAGCACTCTCACATACTAGCTGATAACACAAAGTAAAACTGTCCACCCTTTCGCATACTAGCTGATAGAACAAAGTAAAGCTATCTACCTTACGATGCTACCACGAGGTTTCATTAAGTTTTTACTACGTCTAGTAATTAACATTAACTGTTTCTTAGTTGTCTGTAGCACTACTAACACGTTTGGGTGTGCTATACGTTGGCAGATACACAAATATACCTGTATGAAGCAGAGCGAGTTGGTTAAGTTTGCATTGGTAGTTTCTGGTGGCTTACTACAGCTAAAATGTATTAGAATGATTTGTAATAGCATTCTGTTTGGAACTAAAGGTGATATTAAACACTCTTGCATACTAGCTGACAACGCAGAGCTTATAGGTCTATTATACGATGGTGACAAGTTATTTTATTGGGTTCTCAATGTATTCAGTACTTAACTTCAACTGTATCATGCTTGTTTACTGCATTACAAACGCGTTTCGTACACACTATATGCTGGCGGAGATACAAATGAGACAATTTGATGCTGAGTGAGATTGTAAAACCTGCAGTGTTATTTCTTAATGGTTTAGTACATCTGAAATGTATTAGAACGATCGCTAATAGCATCTTCATTACAGCTAAAAATTAAATTAAGCACTCTCACATACTAGCTGATAACACAAAGTAAAACTGTCCACCCTTTCGCATACTAGCTGATAGAACAAAGTAAAGCTATCTACCTTACGATGCTACCACGAGGTTTCATTAAGTTTTTACTACGTCTAGTAATTAACATTAACTGTTTCTTAGTTGTCTGTAGCACTACTAACACGTTTGGGTGTGCTATACGTTGGCAGATACACAAATATACCTGTATGAAGCAGAGCGAGTTGGTTAAGTTTGCATTGGTAGTTTCTGGTGGCTTACTACAGCTAAAATGTATTAGAATGATTTGTAATAGCATTCTGTTTGGAACTAAAGGTGATATTAAACACTCTTGCATACTAGCTGACAAGGCAGAGCTTATATGTCTATTACACGGTGCTGTCAAGTTATTTTATTGGGTTATCAATGTATTCAGTACTTAACTTCAACTGTATCATGCTTGTTTACTGCATTACAAACGCGTTTCGTACACACTATAGGCTTACGGAGATACAAATGAGACAATTTGATGCTGAGTGAGATTGTAAAACCTGCAGTGTTATTTCTTAATGGTTTAGTACATCTGAAATGTATTAGAACGATCGCTAATAGCATCTTCATTACAGCTAAAAATTAAATTAAGCACTCTCACATACTAGCTGATAACACAAAGTAAAACTGTCCACCCTTTCGCATACTAGCTGATAGAACAAAGTAAAGCTATCTACCTTACGATGCTACCACGAGGTTTCATTAAGTTTTTACTACGTCTAGTAATTAACATTAACTGTTTCTTAGTTGTCTGTAGCACTACTAACACGTTTGGGTGTGCTATACGTTGGCAGATACACAAATATACCTGTATGAATCAGAGCGAGTTGGTTAAGTTTGCATTGGTAGTTTCTGGTGGCTTACTACAGCTAAAATGTATTAGAATGATTTGTAATAGCATTCTGTTTGGAACTAAAGGTGATATTAAACACTCTTGCATACTAGCTGACAAGGCAGAGCTTATATGTCTATTACACGGTGCTGTCAAGTTATTTTATTGGGTTATCAATGTATTCAGTACTTAACTTCAACTGTATCATGCTTGTTTACTGCATTACAAACGCGTTTCGTACACACTATAGGCTTACGGAGATACAAATGAGACAATTTGATGCTGAGTGAGATTGTAAAACCTGCAGTGTTATTTCTTAATGGTTTAGTACATCTGAAATGTATTAGAACGATCGCTAATAGCATCTTCATTACAGCTAAAAATTAAATTAAGCACTCTCACATACTAGCTGATAACACAAAGTAAAACTGTCCACCCTTTCGCATACTAGCTGATAGAACAAAGTAAAGCTATCTACCTTACGATGCTACCACGAGGTTTCATTAAGTTTTTACTACGTCTAGTAATTAACATTAACTGTTTCTTAGTTGTCTGTAGCACTACTAACACGTTTGGGTGTGCTATACGTTGGCAGATACACAAATATACCTGTATGAAGCAGAGCGAGTTGGTTAAGTTTGCATTGGTAGTTTCTGGTGGCTTACTACAGCTAAAATGTATTAGAATGATTTGTAATAGCATTCTGTTTGGAACTAAAGGTGATATTAAACACTCTTGCATACTAGCTGACAACGCAGAGCTTATAGGTCTATTATACGATGGTGACAAGTTATTTTATTGGGTTCTCAATGTATTCAGTACTTAACTTCAACTGTATCATGCTTGTTTACTGCATTACAAACGCGTTTCGTACACACTATATGCTGGCGGAGATACAAATGAGACAATTTGATGCTGAGTGAGATTGTAAAACCTGCAGTGTTATTTCTTAATGGTTTAGTACATCTGAAATGTATTAGAACGATCGCTAATAGCATCTTCATTACAGCTAAAAATTAAATTAAGCACTCTCACATACTAGCTGATAACACAAAGTAAAACTGTCCACCCTTTCGCATACTAGCTGATAGAACAAAGTAAAGCTATCTACCTTACGATGCTACCACGAGGTTTCATTAAGTTTTTACTACGTCTAGTAATTAACATTAACTGTTTCTTAGTTGTCTGTAGCACTACTAACACGTTTGGGTGTGCTATACGTTGGCAGATACACAAATATACCTGTATGAAGCAGAGCGAGTTGGTTAAGTTTGCATTGGTAGTTTCTGGTGGCTTACTACAGCTAAAATGTATTAGAATGATTTGTAATAGCATTCTGTTTGGAACTAAAGGTGATATTAAACACTCTTGCATACTAGCTGACAACGCAGAGCTTATAGGTCTATTATACGATGGTGACAAGTTATTTTATTGGGTTCTCAATGTATTCAGTACTTAACTTCAACTGTATCATGTTTGTTTACAGCATTACAAATGCGTTTCGTACACACTATAGGCTTACGGAGATACAAATGAGACAATTTGATGCTGAGTAAGATTGTAAAACCTGCAGTGTTATTTCATAATGGTTTAGTACATCTGAAATGTATTAGAACGATCGCTAATAGCATCTTCAGTACAACTAAAAATTAAATTAAACACTCTGGCATACTAGCTGATAACACAAAGTAAAACTGTCCACCCTTTCGCATACTAGCTGATAATACAAAGTAAAGCTATCTACCTTACGATGCTACCACGAGGTTTTATTAGGTTTTTACTACGTCCAGTAATTAACATTAACTGTTTTTTAGTTGTCTATAGCAGTACCAACACGTTTGGGTCTGCTATACATTGGCAGATACACAAATATACCTGTATGAAGCAGGGCGAGTTGGTTAAATTTGCATTGGTAGTTTCTGGTGGCTTACTACAGCTAAAATGTATTAGAATGATTTGTAATAGCATTTTCTTTCGAACTAAAAGTGATATTAAACACTCTTGCATACTAGCTGACAACGCAGAGCTTATATGTCTATTAAACGATGGTGTCAAGTTATTTTATTGGATTCTCAATGTATTCAGTACTTAACTTCAACTGTATCATGCTTGTTTACTGCATTACAAACGCGTTTCGTACACACTATAGGCTGGCGGAGATACAAATGGGACAATTTGATGCTGAGTGAGATTGTAAAACCTGCAGAGTTATTTCTTAATGGTTTAGAACATCTGAAATGTATTAGAACGATCTCTAATAGATTCTTCATTACAACTAATGTGGTGTATTTTGGCAAAAGCTAAAGTCTGCTTTTTGTAATCCGCTATCGCGGAGTGCAGGCCTTCGCAGCACGATTGCCTTAAATACATTCATTCCAATTTGTAACGGCATTGAATAAACATATACTCGCATACGTTGACTTTAATTAAATATTAGTGCAATACACTACAAAGTGGCGACGAGGTATTTTTCCGATTTAAAGTCGTTAGCAAACCATACAGTGCAAGTTTCTGTAATTTTGTGAATGGGTCCACGCTCGCGCAACATGTCCACGGATACCGGCAAAATAGGACATTTGCGAGAATTTTGCTTAAACAATTCGGACTGGCAAATTTTTAGAGCCCGTTTAGAAAACTACTTCAGTGCAAATGGCATTAAAGCCGATGGCGAGGATGCAAACAAAAGGCGAAGTATCTTGTTAAATATTCTAGACGAGGCGGCGTACAAACTGGTTTTCGACTTAGTAAGTCCAACCAAGCCAGAAGAGAAAACATACAAGCAGTTAGTGGATATCCTAAACAGTCATTTCAAGCCACAGCAGAGTGCATTTGCAGCTCGCTTCAGATTTTATTCAGCGATGAAGGAACCCGACGAGACGGCTAATCAGTGGGCCGCACGCATTCGAGGTTTAGCAGTTGGCTGTGAGTTTGGAGAAGAGCTCAAGGTGTGCCTTCGTGACCAATTCGTTTTTGGATTCAATAAGGGGCCAGTTTTGGACCGACTTATGGAGGAAAAGGTGACGGAAGATTTTGAAAGAATGGTAACTTTAGCAGCGACCAAAATGGCGGCTCAGGAAATGCAAGCAATAATTATCAAAGAGGAGCCCGTGAATTTTCTAAGGAAAACCAGCAATTACCAGAGCGCAGGACCTAGCGGAGCAAGACCAAGGCGCGCACCACGTCATCAGCCGAAATATCACAGCAAGGGCGCCCCAAACTGCGAAGTTTGTGGCAGGGACAATCATACGAAAGATAAGTGTTTTTACAAAAATGCGATTTGTTTACTATGTCAGAAAGCCGGTCACATCGCGGCAGTTTGTAAATATGAAAACTTTTCAGACCATCCAAAACAGGATTCTAGTAAATACACTGCTCGCAATGTGACTGGTCACCATTACATTGAAGCAGATGGTGAAAAGGAGGATCTTTGTTTGTATAATGTCTCTGATAGTACAATATCGAAAGAACCTTTCACTATTTCTGTTACAGTGGAAAATGTAGAACTGGAATTTCAAATTGATTCTGGTAGTGGTATCTCTTGTTTTTCTCACGATTTATATCGTCAGCATTTTAGTAATATTCCCTTGCAATCTTCCGATAAATGTTTTTTATTCTATAATGGTATTAAAGTTAAACCTGTGGGAGTTATGCAATCAAAAATAATTTTTCTAGATAATTTAAAATATTTAGATTTTTATGTCATGGAAAATGGGGGGCCTCCTATAGTTGGTCGGGATTTTTTGACTCTATATAATATTGGATTTTCTAATGTTAACTATATACATACTGCTCAAGATAAATTAGGCGAGTTAATTAAACAGTTTCATGAAGTTTTTTCGCCTGGACTGGGGCATTTTAATAAGGGAGTTGCAAAAATAAATTTGAAAAACCCAAATGTTGCTCCTAAATTTGTAAAAGCTCGACCAATACCATTCGCAATTAAAAATCAAGTTGAGGATGAAATTAATAGATTATTGTCTCTAGGTATCATTTCTCCTGTGAACTACAGTGCGTGGGCGACCCCAGTTGTACCCGTTTTCAAAAAAAACGGCCAAGTTCGACTTTGTGGAGATTTCAAAATTACGGTCAACCCAGAAGTAGAAGTAGACCAGTACCCTTTGCCGAGAATTGAAGAGCTTTTTAGCAGTCTTGAAGGAGGATCAGAATTTTCAAAGCTGGACCTGTCGCAAGCTTTTCAACAAATAGAGGTGGATGATGCGAGCAAGGAGCTACTAACCATATCTACGCACAAGGGTCTATTTAGGTATAATCGTTTAACATTTGGGGTTGCTTGTGCCCCTGCGAAATTTCAAAAAATTATGGATTCGGTGTTGAGTAGCTTATCGGGTATTGCAGTATTTCAAGATGATATACTGGTAACAGGAATAGATCAAGACGAGCATTTAAAAAAGCTAAAAAAGGTTTTATCTGTTTTAAAAGATGCGGGTTTAAAGGTTAATTTAGAAAAATGTAAGTTTTTCCAAGAGAAAGTGGAATATATAGGTTTTGTTATTGATAAAGAGGGCTTACACCCCTCCAAAGAGAAATCAAAGGCTATAGAGTTAGCACCGGAGCCTAAGAATGTTACTGAGCTAAAATCATTTCTCGGTACCATAAATTATTATGGTCGATTTATAAAAAATATGTCTACGATTCTAAGTCCTTTATATAATTTATTAAAATTGAATAGTACATGGAATTGGACAAAAAATTGTAGTTTAGCGTTTAAAACAGTTAAAGATATTTTAGCATCCACAAGCGTTTTAGTTCATTTTAATCCTAAATTAGAGTTGAGGTTAACAGTAGATGCTAGTTCTGTGGGCATAGGTGCCGTTTTAAGCCATATATTTCCGTCAGGGATAGAAAAACCAATTGCGTTTGCTTCAAGAACGCTTTCTAAAGCAGAGACTAATTACTCTCAAATAGAAAAGGAAGGTTTGTCAATAATATATGGGGTAACTAAGTTTAACCAGTACTTGTATGGTAAACACTTTGTTCTGGTGACCGACCACAAACCTCTCTTATCTATATTCAGTCCTAGCAAGTCCATACCTCAATTTGCTGCTAATAGACTGAGAAGGTGGGCAGTCATTTTGTCTGGATATAGTTACACTATCGAGTACGTAAAATCTTCAAATAACAGGGCAGATTGGCTCTCACGTCTACCAGTAAAAATGAAGGTTGCCGATGAAAGTTTTGCAGAAGTAGATTATTGTTACTTTTTTACTCATAATTCTGATGTGAAATTAAATTTTGATAATGTTAAATTAGCAACATTAAATGATCCTGTGTTAACTACTGTGAAAAATTTCATAAATAATGGTTGGCCAGAAAAAATAGATAAGGTGGAGTTGAAGCCATATTTTGCTAAACGATTTGATTTTTTTGTAAAACACGACTGTGTAATGTGGAACCACAGGTTGGTAATTCCGCTTAGTTTACAAGCCGACATTTTAGCTCAACTACATTCTACGCATTTGGGAGTGGTGAAAATGAAAAATTTAGCTCGAGGTTACTTTTGGTTTCCGAAGTTAGATGGCGAAATCGAAAATATGGTTAAAAATTGTGATGCTTGCAATTTACATGGAAGTAATCCTCCAAGAGCTGTAATTTCACCTTGGCCACTGCCAAATGAGCCCTGGGAGCGTATTCACATCGATTTCTGTGAATTGAAAAGTAGTTTTTTTCTAATTGTCGTGGATGCCTACACGAAATGGTTAGAAGTGTTTGAAATGAGAAGCATTCAGTCAACCTCAACTATTCAAGCACTTAGAACCTTATTTGCTCGTTTTGGTCTACCGCGTGTTATAGTATCGGATAATGGAAAATCGTTAGTGTCTCAAGAATTTAAAAATTTTCTAGAGTCAAATAATATTAATCATATTACTAGCCCTCCGTATCATCCATCATCAAATGGAGCCGCTGAGAATTCTGTCAAGACAGTAAAAAATTCTTTAAAAAAGGCTTTGTTTTCTAATACAGGGTGTACCAATCATTTGGCGCTGTGTAGATTCTTATTCGATTACAGAAACACTCCACACAGTACGACAGGGGTTAGCCCCGCTATTTTAATGTTTGGACGTTCTTTACGGACACGATTTTCTACCTTGTTGCCTCCTACGCAAAATTGTAAACGTTCTAATGACATTGAACGTCAAGAAGTTAGAAGGCGGGTGGAAAATCAACAAAAAAGGCAAATTGTAAACAGTAGAGGGAAAGATAATGTGCAATTTAATGTAGGCAATGCAGTTTTAGTTAAAGACTATAGAGTAGTTAATAAGCCAACATTTATTAGGGCAAAGATTGTAAAAAAAATAGGTAGGCGTACATATTTGGTAGATGTACCAGAGTTGCAAAGAACATGGAAAAGACACACAAATCAAATTAAAAAGTTATCAGATACTTATGCGTCATCTCTTATTCCTGTTTGTAACAATGATGCCGCTACTGTCATTGAAGTTAACGATAACAATGATATAGTGTCTAGTAAGGAGTACGTACCGGATAGAGATAGAGAAAAAAGCAGTTTACAACTAACTCAAGAGTGTGAAAATTTGAGTGAAAGGCCTAAAAGGCAAGTTAAACCAGTAGACAGGTTAGCTTATGTGTAAGTAGAAGATTTAAATTTAGTTTACGTTATAAGGTATATATTAAGCACAACTTAAGATAATTACTGTAACTGATTGTTATAATTTTGTGGGAAGGATATTGTGGTGTATTTTGGCAAAAGCTAAAGTCTGCTTTTTGTAATCCGCTATCGCGGAGTGCAGGCCTTCGCAGCACGATTGCCTTAAATACATTCATTCCAATTTGTCACGGCATTGAATAAACATATACTCGCATACGTTGACTTTAATTAAATATTAGTGCAATACACTACAACTAAAAATTAAATTAAGCACTCTCACATACTAGCTGATAACACAAAGTAAAACTGTCCACCCTTTCGCATACTAGCTGATAATACAAAGTAAAGCTATCTACCTTACGATGCTACCACGAGGTTTTATTAGGTTTTTACTACGTCCAGTAATTAACATTAACTGTTTCTTAGTTGTCTATAGCAGTACCAAAACGTTTGGGTCTGCTATACGTTGGCAGATACACAAATATACCTGTATGAAGCAGGGCGAGTTGGTTAAATTTGCATTGGTAGTTTCTGGTGGCTTACTACAGCTAAAATGTATTAGAATGATTTGTAATAGCTTTTTCTTTCGAACTAAAGATGATATTAAACACTCTTGCATACTAGCTGACAACGCAGAGCTTATATGTCTTATATACGATGCTGCCAAGTTAGTTTATTGGGTTCTCAATGTATTCAGTACTTAACTTCAACTGTATCATGCTTGTTTACTGCATTACAAACTCGTTTCGTACACACTATAGGCTGGCCGAGATACAAATGAGACAATTTGATCCTGAGTGAGATTGTAAAACCTGCAGTGTTATTTCTTAATGGTTTAGTACATCTGAAATGTATTAGAACGATCGCTAATAGCATCTTCATTACAACTAAAAATTAAATTAAGCACTCTCACATAATAGCTGATAACACAAAGTAAAACTGTCCACCCTTTCGCATACTAGCTGATAGAACAAAGTAAAGCTATCTACCTAACGATGCTACCACGAGGTTTCATTAAGTTTTTACTACGTCTAGTAATTAACATTAACTGTTTCTTAGTTGTCTGTAGCACTACTAACACGTTTGGGTGTGCTATACGTTGGCAGATACACAAATATACCTGTATGAAGCAGAGCGAGTTGGTTAAGTTTGCATTGGTAGTTTCTGGTGGCTTACTACAGCTAAAATGTATTAGAATGATTTGTAATAGCATTCTGTTTGGAACTAAAGGTGATATTAAACACTCTTGCATACTAGCTGACAACGCAGAGCTTATAGGTCTATTATACGATGGTGACAAGTTATTTTATTGGGTTCTCAATGTATTCAGTACTTAAGTTCAACTGTATCATGCTTGTTTACAGCATTACAAACGCGTTTCGTACACACTATAGGCTGGGGGAGATACAAATGAGACAATTTGATGCTGAGTGAGATTGTAAAACCTGCAGTGTTATTTCTTAATGGTTTAGTACATCTGAAATGTATTAGAACGATCGCTAATAGCATCTTCATTACAACTAAAAATTAAATTAAGCACTCTCACATAATAGCTGATAACACAAAGTAAAACTGTCCACCCTTTCGCATACTAGCTGATAATACAAAGTAAAGCAATCTATCTACTTTACGATGCTATCACAAGGTTTTATAAGGTTTTTACTACGTCCAGTAATTAACATTAACTGTTTCATAGTTGTCTATAGCACTACCAACACGTTTGGGTCTGCTATACGTTGGCAGATACACATATATAACTGTATGAAGCAGAGCGAGTTGGTTAAGTTTGCATTGGTAGTTTCTGGTGGCTTACTACAGCAAAAATGTATTAGAATGATTTGTAATAGCATTTTCTTTGGAACTAATGGTGATATTAAACACTCTTGCATACTAGCTGACAACGCAGAGCTCATATGTCTATTATACGATGCTGCCAAGTTATTTTATTGGGTTCTCAATGTATTCAGTACTTAACTTCAACTGTATCATGCTTGTTTACTGCATTACAAACTCGTTTCGTACACACTATAGGCTGGCGGAGATACAAATGAGACAATTTGATGCTGAGTGAGATTGTAAAACCTGCAGTGTTATTTCTTAATGGTTTAGTACATCTGAAATGTATTAGAACGATCGCTAATAGCATCTTCATTACAGCTAAAAATTAAATTAAGCACTCTCACATACTAGCTGATAACACAAAGTAAAACTGTCCACCCTTTCGCATACTAGCTGATAGTACAAAGTAAAGCTATCTACCTTACTGTGCTACCACGGGGTTTTATTAGGTTTTTACTACGTCCAGTAATTAACATTAACTGTTTCTTAGTTGTCTATAGCACTACCAACACGTTTGGATCTGCTATACGTTGGCAGATACTCAAATATACCTGTATGAAGCAGAGGGAGTTGGTTAAGTGTGCATTGGTAGTTTCTGGTGGCTTACTACAGCTTAAATGTATTAGAATGATTTGTAATAGCATTTTCTTTAGAACTAAAGGTTATATTAAACACTCTTGCATACTAGCTGGCAAGGCAGTGCCTATATGTCTATTATACGATACTGCCAAGTTATTTTATTGGGTTATTAATGTATTCAGTACTTAACTTCAACTGTATCATGCTTGTTTACTGCATTACAAACACGTTTCTTGAACACTATAAGCTGGCGGAGATACAAATGAAACAATTTTATGCTGAGTGAGATTGTAAAACCTGCACTGTTATTTCTTAAAGGTTTAGTATATCTGAAATGTATTAGAACGATCGCTAATAGCATCTTCATTACAACTAAAAATTAAATTAAGCACTCTCACATACTAGCTGATAACACAAAGTAAAACTGCCACCCTTTCGCATACTAGCTGATAATACAAAGTAAAGCTATCAACCTTACGATGCTACCACGAGGTTTTATTAGGTTTTTACTACGTCCAGTAATTAACATTAACTGTTTCTTAGTTGTCTATAGCACTACCAACACGTTTGGGTCTGCTATACGTTGACAGATACACAAATATACCTGTATGAAGCAGAGGGAGTTGGTTAAGTGTGCATTGGTAGTTTCTGGTGGCCTACTACAATTAAAATGTATTAGAAGGATTTGTCATAGCATTTTCTTTGGAACTAAAGGTGATATTAAACACTCTTGCATACTAGCTGACAACGCAGAGCTTATATGTCTATTATACGATGCTGCCAAGTTATTTTATTGGGTTCTCAATGTATTCAGTAATTTACTTCAACTGCATCATGCTCATTTACTACATTACAAACGCGTTTCGTACACACTATATGCTGGCGGAGATACAAATGAGACAATTTGATGCTGAGTGAGATTGTACAACCTGCAGTGTTGATTCTTAATGGTTTAGTACATCTGAAATGTATTAGAACGATCGCTAATTGCATCTTCATTACAACTAAAAATTAAATTAAGCACTCTCACATACTAGCTGATAACACAAAGTAAAAACTGTCCACCCTTTCGCATACTAGCTGATAGTACAAAGTAAAGCTATCTACGTTACTGTGCTACCACGGGGTTTTATTAGGTTTTTACTACGTCCAGTAATTAACATTAACTGTTTCTTAGTTGTCTATAGCACTACCAACACGTTTGGATCTGCTATACGTTGGCAGATACACAAATATACCTGTATGAAGCAGAGGGAGTTGGTTAAGTGTGCATTGGTAGTTTCTGGTGGCTTACTACAGCTAAAATGTATTAGAAGGTTTTGTCATAGCATTTTCTTTGGAACTAAAGGTGATATTAAACACTCTTGCATACTAGCTGACAACGCAGAGCTTTTTTGTCTATTATACGATGCTGCCAAGTTATTTTATTGGGTTCTTAATGTATTCAGTACTTAACTTCAACTGTATCATGCTTGTTTACTGCATTACAAACACGTTTCGTACACACTATAGGCTGGCGGAGATACAAATGAAACAATTTGATGCTGAGTGAGATTTTAAAACTTGCACTGTTATTTCTTAATGGTTTAGTATATCTGAAATGTATTAGAACGATCGCTAATAGCACCTTCATTACAACTAAAAATTAAATTAAGCACTCTCACATACTAGCTGATAACACAAAGTAAAACTGTCCACCCTTTCGCATACTAAATGATAATACAAAGTAAAGCTATCTACCTTACTGTGCTACCACGGGGTTTTATTAGGTTTTTACTACGTCCAGTAATTAACATTAACTGTTTCTTAGTTGTCTATAGCACTACCAACACGTTTGGATCTGCTATACGTTGGCAGATACACAAATATACCTGTATGAAGCAGAGGGAGTTGGTTAAGTGTGCATTGGTAGTTTCTGGTGGCTTACTACAGCTAAAATGTATTAGAAGGTTTTGTCATAGCATTTTCTTTGGAACTAAAGGTGATATTAAACACTCTTGCATACTAGCTGACAACGCAGAGCTTATATGTCTATTATACGATGCTGCCAAGTTATTTTATTGGGTTCTCAATGTATTCAGTACTTAACTTCAACTGTATCATGCTTGTTTACTGCATTACAAACACGTTTCGTACACACTATAGGCTGGCGGAGATACAAATGAAACAATTTGATGCTGAGTGAGATTTTAAAACTTGCACTGTTATTTCTTAATGGTTTAGTATATCTGAAATGTATTAGAACGATCGCTAATAGCATCTTCATTACAACTAAAAATTAAATTGAGCACTCTCACATACTAGCTGATAACACAAAGTAAAACTGTCCACCCTTTCGCATACTAAATGATAATACAAAGTAAAGCTATCTACCTTACTGTGCTACCACGGGGTTTTATTAGGTTTTTACTACGTCCAGTAATTAACATTAACTGTTTCTTAGTTGTCTATAGCACTACCAACACGTTTGGATCTGCTATACGTTGGCAGATACACAAATATACCTGTATGAAGCAGAGGGAGTTGGTTAAGTGTGCATTGGTAGTTTCTGGTGGCTTACTACAGCTAAAATGTATTAGAAGGTTTTGTCATAGCATTTTCTTTGGAACTAAAGGTGATATTAAACACTCTTGCATACTAGCTGACAACGCAGAGCTTATATGTCTATTATACGATGCTGCCAAGTTATTTTATTGGGTTCTCAATGTATTCAGTACTTAACTTCAACTGTATCATGCTTGTTTACTGCATTACAAACACGTTTCGTACACACTATAGGCTGGCGGAGATACAAATGAAACAATTTGATGCTGAGTGAGATTTTAAAACTTGCACTGTTATTTCTTAATGGTTTAGTATATCTGAAATGTATTAGAACGATCGCTAATAGCATCTTCATTACAACTAAAAATTAAATTAAGCACTCTCACATACTAGCTGATAACACAAAGTAAAACTGTCCACCCTTTCGCATACTAAATGATAATACAAAGTAAAGCTATCTACCTTACTGTGCTACCACGGGGTTTTATTAGGTTTTTACTACGTCCGGTAATTAACATTAACTGTTTCTTAGTTGTCTATAGCACTACCAACACGTTTGGGTCTGCTATACGTTGGCAGATACACAAATATACCTGTATGAAGCAGAGGGAGTTGGTTAAGTGTGCATTGGTAGTTTCTGGTGGCCTACTACAGCTAAAATGTATTAGAAGGATTTGTAATAGCATTTTGTTTGGAACTAAAGGTAATATTAAACACTCTTGCATACTAGCTGACAACGCAGAGCTTATATGTCTATTATACGATGCTGCCAAGTTATTTTATTGGGTTCTCAATGTATTCAGTAATTTACTTCAACTGTATCATGCTCATTTACTACATTACAAACGCGTTTCGTACACACTATATGCTGGCGGAGATACAAATGAGACAATTTGATGCTGAGTGAGATTGTAAAACCTGCAGTGTTATTTCTTAGTGGTTTAGTACATCTGAAATGTATTAGAACGTTCGCTAATAGCATCTTCATTACAACTAAAATTTAAATCAAGCACTCTCACATACTAGCTGATAACACAAAGTAAAACTGCCACCCTTTCGCATACTAGCTGATAATACAAAGTAAAGCTATCAACCTTACGATGCTACCACGAGGTTTTATTAGGTTTTTACTACGTCCAGTAATTAACATTAACTGTTTCTTAGTTGTCTATAGCACTACCAACACGTTTGGGTCTGCTATACGTTGACAGATACACAAATATACCTGTATGAAGCAGAGGGAGTTGGTTAAGTGTGCATTGGTAGTTTCTGGTGGCCTACTACAGTTAAAATGTATTAGAAGGATTTGTCATAGCATTTTCTTTGGAACTAAAGGTGATATTAAACACTCTTGCATACTAGCTGACAACGCAGAGCTTATATGTCTATTATACGATGCTGCCAAGTTATTTTATTGGGTTCTCAATGTATTCAGTAATTTACTTCAACTGCATCATGCTCATTTACTACATTACAAACGCGTTTCGTACACACTATATGCTGGCGGATTTACAAATGAGACAATTTGATGCTGAGTGAGATTGTACAACCTGCAGTGTTGATTCTTAATGGTTTAGTACATCTGAAATGTATTAGAACGATCGCTAATTGCATCTTCATTACAACTAAAAATTAAATTAAGCACTCTCACATACTAGCTGATAACACAAAGTAAAAACTGTCCACCCTTTCGCATACTAGCTGATAGTACAAAGTAAAGCTATCTACGTTACTGTGCTACCACGGGGTTTTATTAGGTTTTTACTACGTCCAGTAATTAACATTAACTGTTTCTTAGTTGTCTATAGCACTACCAACACGTTTGGATCTGCTATACGTTGGCAGATACACAAATATACCTGTATGAAGCAGAGGGAGTTGGTTAAGTGTGCATTGGTAGTTTCTGGTGGCTTACTACAGCTAAAATGTATTTGAAGGTTTTGTCATAGCATTTTCTTTGGAACTAAAGGTGATATTAAACACTCTTGCATACTAGCTGACAACGCAGAGCTTATATGTCTATTATACGATGCTGCCAAGTTATTTTATTGGGTTCTCAATGTATTCAGTACTTAACTTCAACTGTATCATGCTTGTTTACTGCATTACAAACACGTTTCGTACACACTATAGGCTGGCGGAGATACAAATGAAACAATTTGATGCTGAGTGAGATTTTAAAACTTGCACTGTTATTTCTTAATGGTTTAGTATATCTGAAATGTATTAGAACGATCGCTAATAGCATCTTCATTACAACTAAAAATTAAATTAAGCACTCTCACATACTAGCTGATAACACAAAGTAAAACTGTCCACCCTTTCGCATACTAAATGATAATACAAAGTAAAGCTATCTACCTTACTGTGCTACCACGGGGTTTTATTAGGTTTTTACTACGTCCGGTAATTAACATTAACTGTTTCTTAGTTGTCTATAGCACTACCAACACGTTTGGGTCTGCTATACGTTGGCAGATACACAAATATACCTGTATGAAGCAGAGGGAGTTGGTTAAGTGTGCATTGGTAGTTTCTGGTGGCCTACTACAGCTAAAATGTATTAGAAGGATTTGTAATAGCATTTTGTTTGGAACTAAAGGTAATATTAAACACTCTTGCATACTAGCTGACAACGCAGAGCTTATATGTCTATTATACGATGCTGCCAAGTTATTTTATTGGGTTCTCAATGTATTCAGTAATTTACTTCAACTGTATCATGCTCATTTACTACATTACAAACGCGTTTCGTACACACTATATGCTGGCGGAGATACAAATGAGACAATTTGATGCTGAGTGAGATTGTAAAACCTGCAGTGTTGATTCTTAATGGTTTAGTACATCTGAAATGTATTAGAACGATCGCTAATAGCATCTTCATTACAACTAAAAATTAAATTAAGTACTCTCACATACTAGCTGATAACACAAAGTAAAAACTGTCCACCCTTTCGCATACTTGCTGATAGTACAAAGTAAAGCTATCTACCTTACCGTGCTACCACGGGGTTTTATTAGGTTTTTACTACGTCCAGTAATTAACATTAACTGTTTCTTAGTTGTCTATAGAACTACCAACACGTTTGGATCTGCTATACGTTGGCAGATACACAAATATACCTGTATGAAGCAGAGGGAGTTGGTTAAGTGTGCATTGGTAGTTTCTGGTGGCTTACTACAGCTAAAATGTATTAGAAGGTTTTGTCATAGCATTTTCTTTGGAACTAAAGGTGATATTAAACACTCTTGCATACTAGCTGACAACGCAGAGCTTATATGTCTATTATACGATGCTGCCAAGTTATTTTATTGGGTTCTCAATGTATTCAGTACTGAACTTCAACTGTATCATGCTTGTTTACTGCATTACAAACACGTTTCGTACACACTATAGGCTGGCGGAGATACAAATGAAACAATTTGATGCTGAGTGAGATTTTAAAACCTGCACTGTTATTTCTTAATGGTTTAGTATATCTGAAATGTATTAGAACGATCGCTAATAGCACCTTCATTACAACTAAAAATTAAATTAAGCACTGTCACATAATAGCTGATAACACAAAGTAAAACTGCCCACCCTTTCGCATACTAGCTGATAATACAAAGTAAAGCTATCTATCTACCTTACGATGCTATCACAAGGTTTTATTAGGTTTTTACTACGTCCAGTAATTAACATTGACTGTTCCTTAGTAGTCTATAGCACTACCAACACGTTTGGGTCTGCTATTCGTTGGCAGATACACAAATATACCTGTATGAAGCAGAGCGAGTTGGTTAAATTTGCATTGGTAGTTTCTGGCGGCTTACTACTGCTAAAATGTATTAGAATGATTTGTCATAGCATTTTCTTTGAAACTAAAGGTGATATTAAACACTCTTGCATACTAGCTGACAACGCAGAGCTTATAGGTCTATTATACGATGGTGTCAAGTTATTTTATTGGGTTCTCAATGTATTCAGTAATTTACTTCAACTGTATCATGCTCATTTACTACATTACAAACGCGTTTCGTACACACTATATGCTGGCGGAGATACAAATGAGACAATTTGATGCTGAGTGAGATTGTAAAACCTGCAGTGTTATTTCTTAGTGGTTTAGTACATCTGAAATGTATTAGAACGTTCGCTAATAGCATCTTCATTACAACTAAAATTTAAATCAAGCACTCTCACATACTAGCTGATAACACAAAGTAAAACTGCCACCCTTTCGCATACTAGCTGATAATACAAAGTAAAGCTATCAACCTTACGATGCTACCACGAGGTTTTATTAGGTTTTTACTACGTCCAGTAATTAACATTAACTGTTTCTTAGTTGTCTATAGCACTACCAACACGTTTGGGTCTGCTATACGTTGGCAGATACACAAATATACCTGTATGAAGCAGAGGGAGTTGGTTAAGTGTGCATTGGTAGTTTCTGGTGGCCTACTACAGCTAAAATGTATTAGAAGGATTTGTCATAGCATTTTCTTTGGAACTAAAGGTGATATTAAACACTCTTGCATACTAGCTGACAACGCAGAGCTTATATGTCTATTATACGATGCTGCCAAGTTATTTTATTGGGTTCTCAATGTATTCAGTAATTTACTTCAACTGTATCATGCTCATTTACTACATTACAAACGCGTTTCGTACACACTATATGCTGGCGGAGATACAAATGAGACAATTTGATGCTGAGTGAGATTGTAAAACCTGCAGTGTTATTTCTTAATGGTTTAGTACATCTGACATGTATTAGAACGATCGCTAATAGCATCTTCATTACAACTAAAAATTAAATTAAGCAATCTCACATACTAGCTGATAACACAAAGTAAAACTGTCCACCCTTTCGCATACTAGCTGATAGTACAAAGTAAAGCTATCTACCTTACTGTGCTACCACGGGGTTTTATTAGGTTTTTACTACGTCCAGTAATTAACATTAAGTGTTTCTTAGTTGTCTATAGCACTACCAACACGTTTGGGTCTGCTATACGTTGGCAGATACACAAATATACCTGTATGAAGCAGAGGGAGGTGGTTAAGTGTGCATTGGTAGTTTCTGGTGGCTTACTACAGCTAAAATGTATTAGAATGATTTCTAATAGCATTTTCTTTGGAACTAAAGGTGATATTAAACACTCTTGCATACTAGCTGGCAAGGCAGTGCTTATATGTTTATTATACGATACTGCCAAGTTATTTTATTGGGTTATCAATGTATTCAGTACTTAACTTCAACTGTATCATGCTTGTTTACTGCATTACAAACACGTTTCTTGAACACTATAAGCTGGCGGAGATACAAATGAAACAATTTTATGCTGAGTGAGATTGTAAAACCTGCACTGTTATTTCTTAATGGTTTAGTATATCTGAAATGTATTAGAACGATCGCTAATAGCATCTTCATTACAACTAAAAATTAAATTAAGCACTCTCACATACTAGCTGATAACACAAAGTAAAACTGCCACCCTTTCGCATACTAGCTGATAATACAAAGTAAAGCTATCAACCTTACGATGCTACCACGAGGTTTTATTAGGTTTTTACTACGTCCAGTAATTAACATTAACTGTTTCTTAGTTGTCTATAGCACTACCAACACGTTTGGGTCTGCTATACGTTGGCAGATACACAAATATACCTGTATGAAGCAGAGGGAGTTGGTTAAGTGTGCATTGGTAGTTTCTGGTAGCTTACTACAGCTAAAATGTATTAGAATGATTTCTAATAGCATTTTCTTTGGAACTAAAGGTGATATTAAACACTCTTGCATACTAGCTGCAAGGCAGTGCTTATATGTCTATTATACGATACTGCCAAGTTATTTTATTGGGTTATCAATGTATTCAGTACTTAACTTCAACTGTATCATGCTTGTTTACTGCATTACAAACACGTTTCTTGAACACTATAAGCTGGCGGAGATACAAATGAAACAATTTTATGCTGAGTGAGATTGTAAAACCTGCACTGTTATTTCTTAATGGTTTAGTATATCTGAAATGTATTAGAACGATCGCTAATAGCATCTTCATTACAACTAAAAATTAAATTAAGCACTCTCACATACTAGCTGATAACACAAAGTAAAACTGCCACCCTTTCGCATACTAGCTGATAATACAAAGTAAAGCTATCAACCTTACGATGCTACCACGAGGTTTTATTAGGTTTTTACTACGTCCAGTAATTAACATTAACTGTTTCTTAGTTGTCTATAGCACTACCAACACGTTTGGGTCTGCTATACGTTGGCAGATACACAAATATACCTGTATGAAGCAGAGGGAGTTGGTTAAGTGTGCATTGGTAGTTTCTGGTGGCCTACTACAGCTAAAATGTGTTAGAAGGATTGTCATAGCATTTTCTTTGGAACTAAAGGTGATATTAAACACTCTTGCATACTAGCTGACAACGCAGAGCTTATATGTCTATTATACGATGCTGCCAAGTTATGTTATTGGGTTCTCAATGTATTCAGTACTTAACTTCAACTGTATCATGCTTGTTTACTGCATTACAAACTCGTTTCGTACACACTATAGGCTGGCGGAGATACAAATGAGACAATTTGATCCTGAGTGAAATTGTAAAACCTGCACTGTTATTTCTTAATGGTTTAGTACATCTAAAATGTATTAGAACGATCGCTAATAGCATCCTCATTACAGCTAAAAATTAAATTAAGCACTCTCACATACTAGCTGATATCACAAAGTAAAACTGTCCACCCTTTCGCATACTAGCTGATAGTACAAAATAAAGCTATCTACCTTACGATGCTACCACGGGGTTTTATTAGGTTTTTACTACGTCCAGTAATTTCCATTAACTGTTTCTTAGTTGTCTATAGCACTACCAACACGTTTGGGTCTGCTATACGTTGGCAGATACACAAATATACCTGTATGAAGCAGAGGGAGTTGGTTAAGTGTGCATTGGTAGTTTCTGGTGGCTTACTACAGCTAAAATGTATTAGAATGATTTCTAATAGCATTTTCTTTGGAACTAAAGGTGATATTAAACACTCTTGCATACTAGCTGGCAAGGCAATGCTTATATGTTTATTATACGATACTGCCAAGTTATTTTATTGGGTTATCAATGTATTCAGTACTTAACTTCAACTGTATCATGCTTGTTTACTGCATTACAAACACGTTTCTTGAACACTATAAGCTGGCGGAGATACAAATGAAACAATTTTATGATGAGTGAGATTGTAAAACCTGCACTGTTATTTCTTAATGGTTTAGTATATCTGAAATGTATTAGAACGATCGCTAATAGCATCTTCATTACAACTAAAAATTAAATTAAGCACTCTCACATACTAGCTGATAACACAAAGTAAAACTGCCACCCTTTCGCATACTAGCTGATAATACAAAGTAAAGCTATCAACCTTACGATGCTACCACGAGGTTTTATTACGTTTTTACTACGTCCAGTAATTAACATTAACTGTTTCTTAGTTGTCTATAGCACTACCAACACGTTTGGGTCTGCTATACGTTGGCAGATACACAAATATACCTGTATGAAGCAGAGGGAGTTGGTTAAGTGTGCATTGGTAGTTTCTGGTGGCCTACTACAGCTAAAATGTTTTAGAAGGATTTGTCATAGCATTTTCTTTGGAACTAAAGGTAATATTAAACACTCTTGCATACTAGCTGACAAGGCAGAGCTTATATGTCTATTATACGATGCTGCCAAGTTATTTTATTGGGTTCTCAATGTATTCAGTAATTTACTTCAACTGTATCATGCTTGTTTACTGCATTACAAACACGTTTCGTACACACTATAGGCTGGCGGAGATACAAATGAAACAATTTGATGCTGAGTGAGATTTTAAAACCTGCACTGTTATTTCTTATGGTTTAGTATATCTAAAATGTATTAGAACGATCGCTAATAGCACCTTCATTACAACTAAAAATTAAATTAAGCACTCTCACATACTAGCTAATAACACAAAGTAAAACTGTCCACCCTTTCGCATACTAAATGATAATACAAAGTGAAGCTATCTACCTTACGATGCTACCACGAGGTTTTATTAGGTTTTTACTACGTCCGGTAATTAACATTAACTGTTTCTTAGTTGTCTATAGCACTACCAACACGTTTGGGTCTGCTATACGTTGGCAGATACACAAATATACCTGTATGAAGCAGAGGGAGTTGGTTAAGTGTGCATTGGTAGTTTCTGGTGGCCTACTACAGCTAAAATGTTTTAGAAGGATTTGTCATAGCATTTTCTTTGGAACTAAAGGTAATATTAAACACTCTTGCATACTAGCTGACAAGGCAGAGCTTATATGTCTATTATACGATGCTGCCAAGTTATTTTATTGGGTTCTCAATGTATTCAGTAATTTACTTCAACTGTATCATGCTTGTTTACTGCATTACAAACACGTTTCGTACACACTATAGGCTGGCGGAGATACAAATGAAACAATTTGATGCTGAGTGAGATTTTAAAACCTGCACTGTTATTTCTTATGGTTTAGTATATCTAAAATGTATTAGAACGATCGCTAATAGCACCTTCATTACAACTAAAAATTAAATTAAGCACTCTCACATACTAGCTAATAACACAAAGTAAAACTGTCCACCCTTTCGCATACTAAATGATAATACAAAGTGAAGCTATCTACCTTACGATGCTACCACGAGGTTTTATTAGGTTTTTACTACGTCCGGTAATTAACATTAACTGTTTCTTAGTTGTCTATAGCACTACCAACACGTTTGGGTCTGCTATACGTTGGCAGATACACAAATATACCTGTATGAAGCAGAGGGAGTTGGTTAAGTGTGCATTGGTAGTTTCTGGTGGCCTACTACAGCTAAAATGTTTTAGAAGGATTTGTCATAGCATTTTCTTTGGAACTAAAGGTAATATTAAACACTCTTGCATACTAGCTGACAAGGCAGAGCTTATATGTCTATTATACGATGCTGCCAAGTTATTTTATTGGGTTCTCAATGTATTCAGTAATTTACTTCAACTGTATCATGCTCATTTACTACATTACAAACGCGTTTCGTACACACTATATGCTGGCGGAGATACAAATGAGACAATTTGATGCTGAGTGAGATTGTAAAACTTGCAGTGTTGATTCTTAATGGTTTAGTACATCTGAAATGTATTAGAACGATCGCTAATAGCATCTTCATTACAACTAAAAATTAAATTAAGCACTCTCACATACTAGCTGATAACACAAAGTAAAAACTGTCCACCCTTTCGCATACTAGCTGATAGTACAAAGTAAAGCTATCTACCTTACTGTGCTACCACGGGGTTTTATTAGGTTTTTACTACGTCCAGTAATTAACATTAACTGTTTCTTAGTTGTCTATAGCACTACCAACACGTTTGGGTCTGCTATACGTTGGCTGATACACAAATATACCTGTATGAAGCAGAGCGAGTTGGTTAAATTTGCATTGGTAGTTTCTGGTGGCTTACTACGGCTAAAATGTATTAGAATAATTTGTAATAGCATTTTCTTTGGAACTAAAGGTGATATTAAACACTCTTGCATACTAGCTGGCAAGGCAG